>JAOEGS010006393.1:0-99777 GCA_025447755.1 Corythornis vintsioides | reverse complement strand
CAGGTTCAGCCTGAAGAAAGCTTAGGGATGAACTAATAGCTGCCCCTCAATACTTAGGAGGAGGATATAGAGAATATGGAGCTAGGCATTTCACTGGCATATGATAGGAAAAATAAATATCATAGCCATAAATTGATACAGGTGAGATTTTGACTTGGCATGTTGAAAAACATGCACTGTGAGGAGGGTAAACATAGGAGCAGGTTGTTCAGAAGACCTCTGGGAGCTCCATCTATGGAACTTTTCAAGACAAACTTTAAGCAACACAGTCTGAATGCAATGTTACTCTGCTTTGAGCAGGTAGTTGTACTACAGATTTCCTAAGGTGCCTTCTAGCCTGAATGATTCTATGATTTGCAATGGAAACAGAAGAATGCTTAAAAGTTCTGGCTATTTAGTTACAAACACCTCTGTTAGCATCTGTGACCCCTTAAAGTGCAAAAAAAGGCTCTTGGATCAGCCATTCTAGCTATATCATAATGACAGAGTGGAATTTAAGGACATTCTGATGGCAGATCACATCATTAAGTTGAATGCATCAGCTTGGATAAATTATGTTCAGTGGCTCTGTCTTTTGGTACATTTTTAACATATAGTCTGGTTTTGACAGCAAAGGAAATGATCAAGGAATTTGGGGGTTAAGGAACACCAAACATCAGGTCTGTTTGCCTTAAAATCAATTAGCTGAAATGAAGAAAATCGCTGTTTGCAGCGTGTAATTTGTATTAAAAGTTGACCAAACCCAGACCTCGACAATACCGTTGCTTAGTCTGCCTGTAAATCGCCTTAACTGTGCAGTAGTGCACTCTGGTGTTTTGTGAGAGAATTGTTTAGGGGTGTTGTCTGCAGCCATTCTTAACTTGTGCATTCTCGGTGTTGCAATAGGTGTCGTAGTTGATGTGGTGTGGATGTTAGGGACAGATATACTCCACAAAATAGGAAATGTTCGTTTTTCCTTTGTTTTCTGAAGTTGCCCCTTGCCATCCCTGCTTCTTCAGGAGCTAAATGAGTGCCATTTTCTTTTTCTGTTCTGCTGTTAAAATCACTGCTCCTTCTGAAGAGGAGTCAGATACGTCACGGGAAGTTTCTTTCAGCTATCTGCTTTTACCATTTCAAGTGAGAGAATTGCCCTCTTCAGACTTTATAGATCATTTTACAATGACAGAAAGTGATGCATATGCAAAAACAGAAATAAGAAAGTGGAAGAGCGTGTCCTATCAGCCATCCTGAGAATCCATTTGTTTAATTTTCACATCTTGTATGCAAAGTCAGCTGCATAAGCATTAGGCAAGAGGCCAGATGCTGGATGTCCAGAGTAGCTCTATTATGGTTTGTACAGAGCAAGAGGAAAAAAAAATGAAGCCATTGTCCAATTTGGAGCAGAATTTTGTTTGAGGATAAGTCCTCTCTCCACCTTCCTCACCTCAGCAGCTTATAAAACTGTGTAACCAGCTGCTGGCCATCCCCATCCATCTCATAGTGTGCTCCTTTGCCTCTGGGCTCACAATCATTGTAGTCAGGAGGGGAAACAGAAGCATCCTTTCAGGTCTGCTGGCTGCTGACCTAAATAACCACATTAGTCTGTCGCTGCCGCCGCCCCCGTAAAAATTAATGTGCAAATGGTGACACTGGTTGCCCCTTTATTTGTTTATCTTACTGGTGTAATGTGGTGTGTGAGGGGGCCCTCCCCACAGATGCAGCTGTAATAAAATTATTAATTTGCCTAGGAACTGAAGAGGGATGGAAGCTTCCTGATGAAGAAAAGGGTGAGCAAGTCAGGCTCTGAACTCTGACAGAGGCCTCGATGTCTCCTCTGCCCAAACAGCCCATCAGGCAGGAGCTCTGTGCCCACTGTGCTCTCCTCTCGCCCTGCTTTTATAGTAGGTGAGGGCCACATGGTGTTGTCACCAAGGTGCTGAGTCCATCCCCTGTCTTGTGTGCTCCAGAAATTTAGCACAGGAATCCACAAATGTATGTTTGCAGCTGGAAAAGTTTGATCTGTTGCCCTCATGATGGTGTACGAGACCTGGTCATTGTGGGAGGACAACAGAAGTAGAGAGTGGGGTTTCCACATCTTCTCACAGAAAACTTTACCTAAGACTGTCATGACTTTTTAATATCTTAGATGGCACAAATGAAGCTGAAGTGTTTGCACGTGGAAAATGTTTCATGGTCTCCATGAGAGTCATCTCCTGAGGTGTGAGGGAGCTGTGTGGGCGCTGGGGCCTAGTGTGGTCTCCATTGTGGCACAGTGGGGCAGGGATGGCTTGGGTTGAGGGTCTGAGGCCCAGAGCAGTGCTGAGAAAGGTGGTCTGCTGGCAGCTGTAGGCATCTTGGCTGCTCTGTGGGACTTGGCCAGTGGCACTCAGGGAAGGCTTGGCTGGCAAGACTCTGACAGGGGCTGGTAGACAGAGCATGAGACACCAACATCTTTCAAAACATTTGATGTGCCTTTTCTAGGTACTACATCATTTCACTTCAGCAGCAGCAGTGTCCTTTGGCATGAACATTGTTCATCTCAAGTACAATAGATTCATCATGATGACCAAAGGAAATAGGCAAACCTTTATTTTTTTCTTTCTTGCTATTAATCACTTTTCTGTGGAGGATTTTATCATAAGTGTTTCTGACTTGGAGAGAGCCCAGCATCCAAAACTAAAAAGTACCTTAAATCCTTACCACCAGGCACATTATTCTTCTGGGCTATATATTAGCCCTTTTAAATTATCTACATATTGGTTGAGCTCGGGTAATGAAGACTAGTATGTGACTGCTTTGCTATTTTCACATAATTTACATAAGCAAAGAAAATACACTGTCAAGGACTAGAAGCCAGTGTAGAAAATTGACTGCCTCCAGCATCTATGAGAGGAAAGGCACATTGTAAATATCTGAGAGAGGAAGAAATCCAATGAATAGGAAATCCTAATGTAATTAATTTTCCATGTCATCATTATGTCTATATTTTCTTCTGCATTATCTAAAAGTTATTTGAGGCAAAAACTATTGTTGCTATTTAAAGAGACATATAACAATTTAATTTCTAGTGTGCTTTCTACAACAGCTTTCTTTACAGGAATCACTTGTCAGCCTGTAGACCTGGAAGGGAAAAACCAAATACAGCATAATACTGAACTCAGCTAGAAGTTAGTTTCTCAGTTATAGATTATTTTTTTTTTAATTGTAATGCATTTTCTTTCCATATTGCCTCCCATTGGTACATTTCAGGATGTTTACCAAAAAAAAAGAAAAGGTAATTTTCTTGCATCTCTCTGACATATACAATTACCATTATACACCTTTAAAATTTTAGGAAACAGATACATATATATAAGGGGGCCTGTGACAGCAGATTTTTTGACAGAAGATAGTATGTTAAGCAGTACTAGGTTTGTATTTAAGCAGAAACAAAAAATTAAAACAAAGTTTTGTAATTCTGCTCTCTGAGTACCCACATGGGACCAAAGCCTGTCCTTCACATACCCCAGCTCTGGACCTTGAACAGGCAATGGGGTCTCTCAAACAGAGCCATCCTGTTGTTGACAGGCAGTGTGGAAAGTGGTAAAAGATAAAAAAGAAAACCCTAGTATTTAGATTATTAATTTCTTATTTGATCTCCACATGGGGGAGCTGTAGAGTTAGAAATGATCCAAGAAAAACCACTAAGTTTTGAAAAAACAATATAGTCAGAGGCATCGTGCCTTCTCTTTGTTAACTGAGCAAACCCAAATCTATCATAAATGATAGATTCTATGATTCTATCATAAATGCTGAGGGACGGGTGTACTTTCAGCTTTTTCAAACCATTACAAGTTGCACTAGAACTTGGAAAGATGGGTCAGTCCAGAAACCCTTTCTTGTGCCAATCTCAGTGAAATGAAGATGGCAAATTAGATTTGTCCATTCCCTTTGTCCTTTCTCTGTGCCTTTAGAGAATTATGTAAGAGGTGAAAATGCTGTGAGGTTCCAGTCCATAGAGTAGCTGTGAAACACAGAGGTTTATAGACATTCTGCTGACATCATAGGCTTTCAGCAGGGCTTCTCCAGATGGGAGCTCTTCAGCCTCATAATCCATGTGCATTTAAAGGAAGATTATCCTATGTTTAGAGGATATCCCAAAGGTTATGAAGGATGAACTTTCAGTGCATATGCTGAGCTATGATAGCTGATGTAAGGATGCATAGCATGTGTTAGCCCAAACACAACTACTGAGCTTCAGTATTTAGGGCTGTTAACTCACTGTCTTCTGTAGCTACTAAATTTGCAGAATGAAAAAGGAAATAAAGTTATTAGTTTCTTCCCTGAAGTTTATTTACCTAGGGATGGAAGTGAGGTGCCAGAGAACAAACTGCTGCCATGGTAAAAAGGTTGTTGTGTTTGGAGGTAAGGGTAAACCTGTCATATTCGTTAACATGCTTCATTTTTCAGCAGGCATTTTAACCAAAATGGTTACACCTACAACCTTTATATGATTTTATTTTGTTAGTAAACAGTACATGAACAGATTAGTCTGCTTTAATTATAGCAAGAACTGCATATTAATAAGGTATGACTTATACACTGAAAAAGTCTGATAAAAGTCTGTTTTATGTACATTGATGGTATGCATTTACTCACATGGAACACCTGGCATGCTAGTCACACTGAAAACAAACAAACAACACACACCATGCCCCCCTCCAAAAGTAACTGCAGCTTAGCATAATTGATTCAAACTGGTGATTTTTAAAGGAAATCTACATGTAGAGGGATTAATGTAATTTTTTTCTTCAGGTCTTGCAGCAAATATGTATTCACTTCTAGTGTATAAGTTGAAGTAGAAAATGAGGTTTATAATACACATGCCCGACCCTGTTCTTTTAACCAAGTTTGCAATCTCCCTCCAGAGAAATTCTGTGAGGTGTGGTGTGCCAGGTGACATAGTCCTCACAGGAGCTCTGTGCAAACTGTTTAAGTTAAAAGGAATATTGTGACAGAAGGACTGATTGTACATGTTCCTGGAATCCCATTAAGATCAAGTTTTTCTTTTATATTCTTGGAACATTACCTGATGCAGTGAGTCACTCTCCATCATCAGGATTGCTAGAACACTGCAGAACACCACTCAAAGGCATTACTGAACTGTAAGCAGCTGTTCATTGATACTGCATTTCTTTTAATTCAGTCTGCCCAAGCATTTGAAAGGAGAATAACATCCTGGTGTCTATACGTATGACTGACAAATAGCTGATATTCTTATATGGATCTGTATTTGTAGATGGCCAAAGGGAACACAATGATCATTAACTGTTTGTAAATTAAATTAATTTCTATATAAAATTAACTTTTTATTCTGTGGGGAAAAAAATGATAAATGAACAGGATTGTCACAATATCACATAGATTGACACAAGAAAACTGCAGTTTGTAAATAATTCAGCAATGGAACTAGTAGTTTAAATTCTAATAATTTTATATATAAAAAAACCCAGATGTTTCTGGAAAACATAGAAGCAACAATAAATACTAACTTAGAAAATACCAAACTTCTTCCACATCAATGAATTGGAGTTAGGCATAAGGATAAAACACTTCCTCTCTTTGCTTGATTGGCTAGATTTAATTATAACAATTCTAATAAAAAAATTTACTTGCATTTTTAAATCATCTAAACAGGTTAGGGGTTCAAGACAGATCATCTAAAGATGTAACTGTCCATATCAACAAGAACCTGACTGCAGAATTCTCTAACGTGTCTCCAGTCTGCCATGACCTCAGGGAGGGAATATCAAAGCAGCATAAAGGTAAATCTCTTGCAGAGCCTTTTCTCTCCCTGTCTCTCCCATTTTATGAAGCAGGGAAACTACACTGTATCCCAATGGGGCATCTGAATCCACACTGACATTGAAACCTACTTTGCTAGGCAAAGCTGTCAAAATAGGCAATTTTCAAAGTGATGTATAGTGGAGGGTTTCAATATATTCAATACATTGTGATTAGTTTCTTTGGTAAATGGTATGTTGTGTAAACACCAAGAAAAAATCACTGAAACTTCATCTACAAGAATTTTCCTTTTCCAGGTAAAGACACTCTGGGATTTCCTAGTGAAAATCTCTGAGAAAGTTTGTGACAGAGCTTGGACAGGAACAAGTAGTTCCTTACTGTAAATGTTGTGCTTTGTCCTGTTGCCTATGGGTCCTTCCATACTATATATAGAGAGCTTGGTTAGCCACAGTAGGGAGGTATAAGGGCATGGTTTGGTGGGAGGTGTTTTTTTTTATTAAGCCTGAACCAGCCCTGTAAACTATCACACAAAAATCAAATGCTTACACAAGGCAATAGGGCATGATAAAACCATATCTGAAATAGTACCAGAATCCAAGGTGGAGTAGCCACTTTGGCTCAACACTGTCCCCAAAGTGTTAGCCCTGATGCGAGGCTTATTAGCCAGGGCACATAGCCACACTAGTTCACAGTTTTTAATATCCCTGCTAAATGCTCTGGTTGATACTGTGCATATTATGTGGTGTTAGTTTAGGATATTTGAGGAAGATAGTCCCTCCCTTCCTTATCTCTTACATTATTCTTGATTTCTGATTCCCATTGTGCCTCACACACCGTTAAACACTCTCCAGTCCTTGAGCCATCCTTAGCTCTATTCATTAGCCCTTCGCAGAGCTAACAACAAACCTTTCACATTTAGTGGACTGTTGCAAGTAGCTGCATAGTAACTGATGCTAATCGAAGGTGCACAAGGCAGATCTGATGGCTGACCTCAACCAGAAAGCATCAAAGGTAGCTGAACATACATAGATTAGGAGATAGTTCTGGCACCCAGAGCAGACTCATAGTATTTCAAGTAAATTAATCCCGTTCCCTATGTTTCTGTCCTGCAGTCATGCAGAGTTACACTTTTTTTTTTTTTTTCTACTTTTTTGGCTTCTGACTTTTTGTACTGAAAAAGGAAACTTGTCTCCTCATTGCCAAACCAGTCCAGACAATACCTCTCCTACAGCTTTGTCCTTTTGTCTCATTTTGTATGTATCTTACACCAGTTTCTACTTTTATTTCTTCTTGCATCCCACCTTTTATTCTTGTATTTCCCAAGTATATATAACAAATGTCCCACTTACTTTTCTCCAGTACAATCAACTGAAGCAAACAAGCTACAAAGGCACTAGCTGCTCTACCCATGCTTTGAGGGATGCCTATTCCCCACTCTGAATACATTTTTTTGTTTGCCTAGTGCTTGTTCTTCCACTGTCATAATCTTTTTTTCAGGTTAATATACATTGAATGAGGTCCCATAATGAAGTCTCACAATGTAACCCACTGCTTTACATACACAAAGCTGGCGGAGAGAGAGGAGCACAAATCAGTGCTGTGCAGCTGATCCCAGCTCTCAGACACTAATTCTGAGTCAGCTTGGGTTTTGTTACTGAGGTTTGTGCTTATGACCATTTCACCATACTGAATACAGTCCCTAATGCAGAATAATTACTTCTTTTGCTTTTTAAATGTTCTCCAACACGTTTTTGTGACAGGAGATAACAAAATCATCAAAGGGTAACTTTGAAATGCTTTGCGAAATGGTTTTCATTTCACAAAGAATCTCTGAACACTACTACCCAAAGTCTGGTGCAAGGTGTGGAGGGTGTTGTTGGATACATCCCTCAGCGGCTGGTGAAAGCTCTTTTAGTGTTCATGATCTGATAAGGTTCTTATCAGTGTTCGTGCAGAGGGAAGGATTTGGCGAATGTAACATCTAGTTGATACAAACACACCTTGGCACCCCACTGTAGCTGTTTGGAGTTGGGTTTTTTTTATGGCACTTTTCCAAGGAGGTGTGTCAGGGGTAGATGAACATGGCACTGAAGTATCCTATTGTGTTGTAATAGTCTTGCTGGAGACTTGAAGGTGTGTCTCTGCCTTTATAAATACCTTGCTGCTTTTAGAACTAGCTCTGATTCTTTTGAAAGGAACAAGCTGCAACAGGAGTTGTGTTTGGGTATCTTCAAGCCCCGTGCAAGGTATGTCTTTTAGTTTTCTTAATCTTGTGCTGTTCCACTTGCAACAGAAGGTCACTTCTACATCATTATTCGTTTTAATGTTATTTGTTGCTGTATTTGCAACAGAAGTGTCAATACTGTGTGATGTTCTGAATGAGGGGTTGATGGAGTGAAAATCTCTGTGTATAGTATAGAAGCAACTCAAGAACTATGCAAAAATAGGTGCTGTTCACATCTGCTGAATATACATGTATAATGTATACCTATACAATCTAGATTCTAAATTTGTGTAACTAAAGATATTTGCAGGCAGATGAATGTTGAAATAGGCTCCTTATTATCATGCCTACACCTGTATTTCTGCTTTCTAACATGGAAACTTGGCTGCAAAAATGGCTGTGATGGAAACATCGGGAAAATACATTTAGGGATTTAATCAGCTAAGTGTCAGATTTAAACCCTTTGCTATTTTGGTGTGCTCTGATCCTGAAAGGTACTTCATAAAGTGGAACTCCTACAGAAATAAATGTATGCTGTGCAGATGTAGGGGTCAGCTTGATAATTATTTACTAACTACCTACATTTCAAAACTGAAGCTGCATATTTATTCCTTGAATTTGATAGTTTTAGACACAGTCTGGTACACTGCAGGTGTCTTCAAAAGTAAAAAGGTAGCTCTGCTTGTTTAGCAATCAAGGCAAAAAGAATGCTTTGTTACTTTTTGATGTCTAGTAAGACTACTATCGTATTTTTCAACAGAAAAATGAAATATGGGCATAACCAGTGAATCAAGACTATTTTCAGTATGCCTAAGAAATAATTTTGCTTGTCTTGAACTGAATGGTTTCCTTTCTGTCTGGCATATCTTAGAAGACTAAGGCAGAGGTTGCAGTCAATATTGCTTATATGCCTTTTATAAAATGGAACAAGTTGTAATTTAAGATATCCATCTGAGATTGACAAATCACTGATTCAAATTCCTTCCCTGAGTGCAGAAGAGATTTTAAATACGGTGCTTCAGTCACCAGGCAGTAGCACGTCCTGGGATTGGCTTTCTTCTGTTCCACATGTCATAGATAAGCCATTGCATCAGGAGGACTTACTCTATAGCCATCTACAGTTCTCAAGGATAATACATAATGGTTCTAGAAACCGGGTGTTATTCACACAAAGGACAGAGGATTTTGCCAGTAACATCATTTCAGTAGATATCAAAGAGCAGGGCAATGTCTGTAATACTGTAACTGTCAAATGGAGTCCAGCATTAAGTGAAAATGTTTCTATCATTTTGTTTGTTTGTTTGATTTGAAGGCAGTTAACAAGCAAAACAGAGACCATGAGGATCAAAAGCTTTGGACTTCTTTGTGTCTTTATTCTGGTCTCCCAGATGCTTCTGACCAACTGTGAAAAACAGAAGGAAAGAAAAAAGGGAAAGCAAGGCATAGAAGATGGTAGGAAAAAACACAGTGAATTTCACCAAGAAAATGAACGAGGGCAGAAGCCAAAAGGAGGAAAATTGCCTAGAGGCAAGTTTAAAAACAAGGAAAACGTTGAGTGCACCTGGGCAGTGACTGGCATGAAGGCTGTCACTGTGCGTGTGGACTGCAAGCATGGTGACAGTGAGTTCTGGTGTGAGTTCTCTGGAGACCCTTCTGCCTGTGCAGAGTATACAGCAAACCAGAAACTCTACTGGAAACAAGTCTCCAGGTCGCTAAAGAAGCAGAAGCAGATCTGTCAGGACCCCAAAAGCGTCCTAAAGCCTAAAGTATGCAAACAAGCCTCACGCAGCGCTCGTCTCAAGCTGACCCACTCAAGCCTACTGAAATCACTGGTACCTCTAGAAAGAGACATGATTAATCTCACAAAAGCTCTTCAGACTCCAGCAGCTGCCTCTGTGACTGAAAAAAAACCAGAACACAGCCCTCAAGATTGTGTGGAAGACATAGATTACATTGATCAGAAAAAGGTGGCTGAGGAATACTGTCCAGAAAGCTTGCTTTCTTTCTGCAACTTTTTTATTACAATGGTCCAAGACAAAAAGTGTTGAGGAAGCATTTCTAATGCTCTGTATCCTGAAAGTCATGTCTCATCTAACTTCCTGCAAACAGATTTCATTGTCATTATATATAATATATATAAGAAAACAAACAAAAAAAGGGAATATATTTTTCTGATTTTGTATATACGTAACAGACTATACTTGACGTAGTTGAAGATGTTATAGATGTTATTTGCACGTATATTGCTACACAGGTGTCACCAATGGATACTACAAACTCTCCACAGAAGTACAGGAGTCGTCTCCTTGCCCCTCTTTGAGCTGCTCTAGGCAAAGTGATGAATTCAGTGCTATGCACTTCTTGGTTTTGTAGAAGACATTTGACCTAAAAATTATTAAGAAAAATAAACTTCTAAATATATTCAAAATATTACCTCTCTCTCTCTTTCTGTTTAACTAGATTTCTTTGTAAGTGCTAAGTCTTTGTTAAAGATTGATCGTTCATGGGCTATAAGCAAAGTGTTGCTTATAAAGCAGTTTTTAAAATACTTCTGCAGTTTTGCAGACTTCAGCTTTCTCAGCAAGTGCAAGCAACATTTTGACAGAGAAACACATTATCGTTAGTTTTTCATTATAGTGATAATGAAGAGCAACAGAATATTCAGATTTTTCCATACTTTTGCAAAGGTTCAGCTTTCCAATCTCATCAAACAATGTCAGAAAACTTTGCAAACGTCAGTTGTGTCTTTTCTCCTGTAGCATGAAGAACATTTTACTCATTTTCTAGCAGGTAAACAGAGATGCAGAGATAAAATTACTTAGACAACTTCATACTTAGGCCCAGGAGCAAATCCCTTACTCAAGCAGCTAACACCTGTGCTCAGCTCGGTCTCTACATTCTTCTGAAGTTCCATTGTGTGTTATCTTCGTGTATGGACAACATTAGCAAATACTTTTCTAGTCATTAAACTTTATCTTTATTCAAAACACAACAAAAACGAAATCCTCCAAAACCCAGAAATCTAATCTCAATAGGAATAGATATTTTAGAAAATGTACAGCTTAATCATGAATATTGACTTTGCTAATTTTTGAAACATTTCTTCCATATGAGTTATGTGCAATTTACACTTTTCAGGGTGCTCTGGGCTCAAAAGGATGGTCTTCTACCACAGTGGTGCACTTGGAGAAACTTGAACTTTCATGAAATACAATTCCCGTAGGATTTCTAGCAAATTAAAACAATATTTCTGGTTCCTGAGAAAATATACCCTGTTCCCATCTGTAATTATCTTACTGTTGAATATTTGAAAGGGTATTTTTTTGATGGATAGTTGTAAGTAAAATACCTACTGCCACTTCTCTTTTTTCCTTCTTTCTCACATATACACACTTTTTATTTAAATGAGTGTGTCTGGGGATGGCAATTTAATGCTACTCTCTCTCTTCTCATTTCTTCAGCAATGAAGGCCCTTGCTGTTACTTAGTATCAGTATTTTATTTGCAATGAAAAATTAACATAAAAAATGCTTAAACCAAGATGGAATTCCTCAGTAAGGGAGGAATACTGCACTACTAAATACACAGCTTTTTTTTCTTTCTTTTTGCTTATTAGTAGGGGTCAAGTCTTCTTAAAGTGTTGAAGTTAATATGGCAGAGCTGGGAACAAGGCATCAGCTCGGGCACTAGCTGCAGTATTTTAAAGAGGACATTTTTGGAAGACTTTCATCAGTACTTCATATGATATTAATGTACAATTTTTTGCTACTTAGTGTTGCAATCTCTATGGGACTAGTATCTTGAATGTGGGATGCTCTTATTAGTCTGGCAAACTGTGTTTGAGAAGAATTCAGCTGTAATTTACCAAGTCCAAATGGCAAACAAAATAAGCAGGTTGTTCTTACTGACATTCCAGCCTCTGCATGCCTGCTGGAAACACTATTACTAGACTATGTGGAATAAATTCTGTTGGACTATTGCCCACAGCAAAGCAAAATTCCAGTAAAATGAAGCATCAGTAGTGATTAATGTGGAGTCTGGAAGATACAGCCAGTTTGGTGCCAACAGGATGGAAAACCAGCTACAAGTTCCTTATTATTAGAATAGATATGTAAAAATGGAAAGTGTGGGTGAGTTCCAGCTCTTAGACAGCTTGTGTTTTGGCCTACACCGCTTCACATTAGGAGATTCTTGAGATAAGAAAATCAAAATGTGCAGAGGAAGGATTAAGAGCAGACATTTGGCTCAAGCCATCAGACATCAGCAATTAATTATGAATATCTAACCTGGTATACAGATACCTGTATAATAGTCCCCGGTTACAACTAGAGCCCTGGGCAGGGCTGGTTTAAGAGGCTCAGTTGCTCCAGATGTTTTGGAAAATGTCCAATTCTAACTGCTCTTATCTGCTGTTACCCCGAGGAGGACTTGGGTAAATGCTGGTTGCCTGAAGCGTGAGCCACCCTGCTCCAAGCTGTCAAGAGACCCAGCTCTCTCTCTGTGGCTGGCAGGGCCACTGGCACATCCCAGAACAGGGTTTGAGAGCTGTGAGTTTTCTCTCTGTGTGCAGGACTGTCAGCACCTGGACCCATGCGTGGGAGCTGCATGCCCCTCTCCAGTGATGTGTTATATTTCTGCTGCCTTGTCTCCCTGGGTTTTTTCAGGCTTGACTTTATCTTCATGCACAGGAGGAAAACATGCTTGTTCCCAACAGTTCCTGAGTGCATTTCACCTGCCATCTATGTGGTTGTGCCAGAATCCTACAAGGACAACGTGGAGCATCAGGAGCATAAGATCTTTTTTTCTTGGAAGGGGGGCTAATGTGAGAGTGCAGATTTCAAAACTGTCTCAACCAAAGGATGAGTTTTTTGCTGTCCAAGAGTATGTAGTTTTGGCTTTTTGTCAGGAGGGTGCATTTCTAAATAGCAAGTTCTGAGGCAAGTGTATCTGGAGTCTAACTTCATAGACAGTCTTTTCTGCATTTTCACAGGCCACAAGTCTATACCTAATTGCATCCAAGTTCTCACGGCATTTACCAAGCCTTGTGTTCCAGTCCTACATCTACAAAGGCATCACTTAACAGCAATTACAAATTAGTCTCTTTCTTCTGGGCTTGTACAGAGCCAGTTAGGTCAGTATAACTTTCATGCTTCTGGAGTCAAGCTTGTTAGGATAAATAAAACATTTCCTGTCATTCTTCATCTTAAGATCTATGAAAAATTTCACAGTTGATCTTTAATTTGTGCTGCTTTCCCCAGATCCACCAGTTGTTATTGTGTCAGAACTTCTTGTTTGAATAACTTGGAATAAGGGTGGTAGAGACTGTTCTAACACCTTTATCAGGACAAGCAGGAATACAGTGAAGGAAAATAATTAATGAATTTAAATTATATCTGTGCAGTCCAAGTCCTCTGTCCTACCATTTTGAATGCATAATGATCTCAGCTTTCTTAGTATCTCTTGAGTTATGGCAAAATCAGCCCCTTCTTTACGCCTGAGGGAATGAGAGGAAAACTGGATGATCTTGTCAGTCACAGGGAGAAAATCAATGGCTGAATCAAGAACCAGAATCTTCAGAGTTCCAATGGTCCTGCACAAGAATCACATGTATTTCTTCTTGAAAAAAATCCAGCTAACTTCTAGGTATTTCAAATGTATTAGGAATATCTTTATGAAAACAACAACCAAAAAAAGCTTACTTCCTAGGCAATACAGTTTGCTTCTCCAGACAGCTCTGAGTATTATAAATTGACTATTTATTTGTAAAGAAGGATAAGGCTTTTGTAACATAGAAAATTCATCCTAGCTTCAGAGATGAAGAAGTTTCAGGGAGTTTCCCTGCTCTTGCATTATGGAATATTTATACATTAGGTAACTTCTTTAGACTATGGAGCTTTTTAGGTGGATCTAACACCCACAAATTCTCGAACACTCACCAAACTCTGGAGACTCAAAAAAATTATTTAAAAAAAAAAAAAGGGGGACGGAAAAATTTGAAAGTGAGAACTCTTCCAAAGTTATCTCCTAATATATGACATTTTTATCTAGAAGATTTTAGAGGTATCTTTGTATCCATTAGGAAATGGGAAGACATCATTAAGGCCCATCAAATAGCTGGGCAATGCCATGCTGCTTCAGAATCTGTAAAATTTCAGCTCCTTTAACTTTAAAGTTTAAATTATTATTTTCTGCATATTTCTTGCCTCTTCTGCAAGTATTTTCTACTTGCTTTCACACACAATTTCATTTGAATGAGTTTCCGTTCCTTTTGCAACCTTCTTTATTCATTTATCACTTTGGCAATAGTACAGATTACATATCTAATCTACATTGCATGACTACTTGTGGGAGTACAGGGCTCAGTGACTCAACCTTCCTGCTTCCAGGAGTGCCCTGCCCTCCTCTTCCCCCGAGGGGGCCAATGAGTACCTACCGCCTGATATCACCTCACCTGAATTTGACCAACCATAGCAGAGACAGAGTGTTCAGACAAGCCACATTTTACAAAGCCGTGCTCAATCCATGTAGACAGAGCTGAACCTAGATAATAAATTCCACTCCCTTTTCCACCTTTACCTTAGTCTTTTTGGTTTGTTTTTTCTTCTGATGCTGCCCTGAGCAAGGCAGCTCAATACTTGCTGGTAGCTAATGCACTTCACCTGTGCCTTTGCCTGGTTTTCATTCCTTTTCTATATGTTATATTGTTTGTTCCCCTAGGCTGTTTTCAAGTGTGATACCACTTTGATTAGCACACTGGGAATGGATTAGATGGAAAACTCAAACTTCAGTGATATAAAGTTCTGCAGGCTGGAACCTGATGAAGTTCCTTGTAATCTTGTCACTAGGGTGGTGATATCATCCCGTTCCTGTGTTTATGTTAGCACCATAAACAGTATACCAAATCCTATGGATATCAAGAGCACTGTTGGTATTCCTGTGTTCTAACATCTTTGAGCTTCTTCCTGCTCCCTCCCTTGAAAGAGCTGAGGAACTTTGAACCCTGCTGCAGTTATCACCCCTCTTCAAAGATACCGAGAGGAAAACGGAGAGTTCAAGAGTCCTGGTAGAGTTAGACTTATTAGAAACTGAACACCTGGAGTTTTCAAAGGGATATTAATATGCCTCACTTGCTCCTTCCGTGGCTATTACTGCAGTTGGATAACACAGGGTCACACATAAAGAGAGGCAACTGGCCGTGTCACAGAGACTTTTACCTGTTTGTAAGCTACTATTATTAGAAAAGGATGCATTAGGGTCCAGCTTCTCTTTTTAATTAGGATTCATGTAACAAATTTACCTGAAAACATGCTCCTATCCATGTGAAGTGTGTTTTATTCAGCTACTAGAACTACTTCCAAAGTTGCTTATTGATCTCACTAGAAGTAGGTGTTCTAAGGCAAAGAAGTGATCATAGATGGAAGAACTATGAAGACTTTCCATGAAGTTGTTGCTACCTGGCTGCCTCAGTCACTTAATTACCCTGAACCTCCCAGTGGACTAGAGAAGTGTCTCACTGATTTCCACGCAAAAAACAGGCACATCAAAAGGACTTTGTTATATAATGAGAGCCTGCAACACGTTGAAAGCTGTCTGCAAGTGTGCACATACAAGAATTCTGTGGTACTTTATTCATGCCAAGGAAGAGGAAAGTTGCTCCAGTCAGCCAGAATGTTTGATGTTAAGATGAATCTTAAAATCCAGGAATTACAATATTACCCATAACAGGAATGTATTCTGTACATCTATAATATGTGCACTCATTATATGTAATGACTGTGCTTAGATAGTAGAATATTATTTATACAATATGAGTTACTTTTACATCTGTTGCCTGAAGGTGATGTGGTTTCTAGAGTCACTCTATAGGTGGTGTGATATCTTGGAAAATTTTGGACTGCTTTTGGGCTATTGTGATTTAACTCCAGCTGACGACTAAGACCCACACAGCTGCTCGCTCTTTTCCCCTTGGTCGGCTGGGGAGAGAGTCAGAAGGGTAGAAGTGATAAAATTTGTGGGTTAAGATAAAGGCAGTTTAATAGGTAAAGCAAAAGCCACATACACAAGCAAAGCAAAGAAAGGAATTAATTCCCCACTTCCCATCATCAGGCAGGTGTTCAGCCGTCCCATGGAAAGGAAGGCTCTGACATGTATAACTTACTTGGAAAGACAAATGTCATCACTCCAAATGTGGCCCCTTCTTTCTTCTTCCCCCAGCTTTAAATGCTAAGCATGATGTCATATAATATGGAATATCCCTTTGGTAGTTTGGACTCAGCTGTCCCAGCTGTGTCTTCTCCCAGCTTTTTGTGCAACCCCAACCTCCTCACTGGTGGGGTGAGGAGAAGAAAAGGTCTTGACTCTGTGTAAGCACTGGTCAGAAGTAATTAAAATATCACTGAAAAATCAATGCTTTCCAGCACAAATCCAAGACATAAACCCATATTAGTCACCATGAAGTAAATTAACTCTGCTTCAGCTAAAACCATCTTTAAAATATTTTCATTATATTAGATAGTCAGTTATGTGAAAATAAATGTATGGAAAAAGGCAACTTAAAATTATATGCTCACATATACTATGGACATTATGTACATTTATGTGCCTAAAAAGATCCAAGCATATTTATTCTGTCTGATATTGTGACTGGGACATCCAGTTATCAGGAAGTGTTATTCCTGGTACTGGGATGGTTGCTCACAACTTTTGTTGTTGATGGTGCATTGGGACCGTTTCTTCTTAATGGTGTGTTTGTAGCCCAGAGCTCACATTGATTATTGGCAGTAAGCAATAGTCTCATCCAGTGGCTGTTATGATGTCACAATATACTCCATAATTTAAGTGCAGAAAGAAATAGACTTGACTGTTTGTAGTAACATTAGAAATGTTTGATTTCTTTAGGCATGTTCCCACTAGTTTAAATGTTCTTATTGCTGTAATGAGCTATGATGAGTTACTCCACATCACAGTCACCTCAGATTTCATCTACCAATTGAAAGCATGCAAGAAACTACAACGTATCTGCTGATGGCTAGAAACGCCTTTGAGACCAGATAATCTTACAGTTCTATTTTGTCTCCTGTATTTGGGGCAATAAATGTTTCCAAATGCCTCTGGTCCTCAGAAGTCATTCAATAGGTCTAAAACTTGATCTATGAACTCCAAACGTTATAAGAAATGATATTTTATAGAACGTGGAATTATTTGGATTTGATCTGTCAGAGGATGAGTTAGAGGTAGCTGAATTTTGCTCCAGAGCTCTGATGGAGGATATATAGCACTCCTACTGTGTGTCATTTCATCTTACAGTACTAAATCACCACACATATTGCTGGTGCACAAGAAACAAAAAAATATGTAAGTCAGTACATTGAAGTGCAGACCACTCAGTGGCCACAGGGACTTCAGACTAGAGATACCAAAAAAAATCTTTGACAATCATTGTAGAAAAACAATTACCAGTGCTGCTCTTGTAGCAAGTTGATTTATTGCACGTTGGCTACACATCTGCCTGGCAACAAGCAGCACATATGAACAATGCTTTCTTTGCTCTTTCAGAAATCAACTTGCTTCACCCAGATCTGCGGAGACCTCCCACTGAGAGTATGGAGTATGCAGTGAAGTCTGGCTGTTGAAGGTATCATCACTGGTGATCTGTCAGGTAAGTTCTAGCTTTGGAAAGAGTTTTTCCAATATCCTTTTTCACTCACAAGGAAATTAATGTTCCTCTTCTGTGGTCAGCACCTCAAAATCCATGAACAATGGATACAGAAATTAAGCAAGCTGACAATCCCCACCATTTTTCACAGCCTTTTAAAATGCATGTGCAGTCACTTCATTTTTCTGCACAACTCAAAAAGTTTCCTGTCTTCTACACCCAGAATTAAAACACTAAAACCTGTATGTTGCTCTAAAGTAGTATCTTCTCCATTGTTGCTTTAGACTTTCAGATTACCCTGAGAGATAAGCAGGTCTGCAGTATCCATCCTGCCTTCAAGACAAAACCCCATGCTCCAAGGCAGCTTAAAAAAGATGGTGATGTCTTGTAGCTGAACTCAGATTGTGCTTACTACTGTAAGGTAGACATGAATTCAGGCTAAATGCTGTTGCAATAGTCCTGCAGTTATTGCAAAGTTCAGCCTTTGCCCAAAACTTTGGAAATATCAGAGCAATAATAATAATAAAATAAGATCAAGTAGAATTAGACATTTTGTTTAATTGCCATTCATATGAAGAGATGGATCAGATGTGGAATGAAATATTCAAAAAGTCATGCCTAGGATGTTAGTTTAGTCAAAAGCCTACAATTATTCATTGTATGATGTCTGCTAATGAAGAAAGATGAAGTGCCTCGGGGTATATGAGGGACTTGTTTGACTGCATATAGCATTAACCAAATCTTTGTAGTACTTATTCACAAACATTAGTATAGAACACACTGATGAGGAAAGCTGTTAACATTTTGCATCAGTGGTAGCAAGGCCTGGCACAGGAATAAGATGGGAAATAATGAGCAGCAGCAGAGCAACAGTAACAGTCATGCTGAGCAGCGTTGCAGAAGGCATAAGTTTAACCAGCAGCCATCATCCCTGTGCAGTCATTCACAACCACCAGGGTTATATGATGATGGTGAATACCTTGTTTGGTAGAGCAGAAATCTGTTATAATAAATGCTGTGGAGATAAGGGAAAACAGAAATGTGTTACAGCTCCATTTTCCTTTGGGGAAATAAACTAGAAGAGCCATGTGTGTGGCCATGCCTGAATTTCATCTCTTTTTCTATCAAGAGTTGTTGTCTTGGATTTCTCTAAGGACTTTAGGCACTTATGTAGGATTCAGGACGTCTAGTAGTTTAAACAAAGCTGAGGAAAACAGGACATGCATAGTATGTTAATAAATTCTGGACATACTGGTATCATTTCACATGCTGTCTGCAACCAGACTCAAGTATGATAGTTTTATTAGAGGAAACACAGAGAGCAGGGACAAGCCTGAAGCAGCTTCAGGAATCTGTGACACCAATGCTAATCTTATCTGTGCTACTTGCAATTTAGACACATGCCTCTGATGTGTGCTATTGTTCAAGGTCCTATATAGGTCACAGATTGAGTTTCTGTTACTCCTGTGCTATATCCACAGCAGACTTACCCAAAGCATGTAAAATAACTCCACAGTTTACAAGCAGCATATTGTCCACAGAACCTGATTATGTTCATCCTGTCTGCAGAAAATTTAAAAGTTAAAACGGAAGCTTATGGGTCAAAATCCAACATCACTCAGCCTTTGCTTGCTTAGTACTTTTGCCAAAAATTTGCTGGTAGTATTTGCTGGAAAAGAGCTTTTACCTGAGGCTATTTTGTGAATTTTACAGGCAGGAGCATACCAAGAAACAATGTTTTCTATAGGGAACAGTTTGTTCTGTTTCACTTGGTAACAAGAGCTGTAGTTTTACTGAGAACTGTATTGAGATGCTATATGCATGACAGGGAAAACAATAATTACAATAATTCAAGTTCTTTATATCTTGATTATGCTATTCTGTCATAATAATTACTATTACATGCATATTATGAACAGATCTGTAGTAGTTCATTCAAGCACTTTATTTGGATTTTATTTCCTTGCATCTGCCAGTATGCTGAGCATCATAAAAAAGTGAGTGGTTGCAGGGTGATGCTGGGTGCCAAATGGGGCCGATGGCTAATCCCACTCTCTTCTGACTGCAGTTCTGGCTGCAACAGGCTCAGTGAAGCCTTCCAGATATCACATTCTTTTTCCCAAGCTTGACCCTTTTCTAAGGTTTACATATTCTTACGGGTAACCAAAAATAATGATAATCACACTGGAAAGAAAAAATCACCACTACCAATGATGCATCTTATTTCCTCACTCCTCCTTCAGCTTTTTATTTCTGGGAAATATTGGGCTCTGGTGACAGAGTTGAACTGTGTCCTGGTTGGAGTCAGAACTGAGGGTGAAGCAGCAAAAAAGGCTGGCTCAGTAGTGATCACCATCTTGTCAATAGTAAGAAGATTTTTAAAGGTAATTCAGGTAATAAAGGCATTCTTACCTTTGGCTAGAGATGTTTTTCAGCAGACTGTGCTTTGGAACTGCAGAACAGTAGGTGCCTATCTATCATGGGACAGCCCAAGCATTCTCTACTTTTGCTGCTATTCATATTTAGTACAACTCTCCTGATGTTGAAAATGGTACTGGAGGATATCTATCAATAATTTCCTATCTATTTTTAATGTATTGCATCAAGTTTTATCATGCTAAGACTTGGCCAAAGTAACTTTGCCTGAGTTAATTGAATTTCAGTGAGTAAGTGTGACAAGTTTAGAAATGCCAAATGGTATGTTTCTGCTGTGGGACTGTATAATTTTTCATATTGTTATTAAAAAGCAATCACTTTTGCAATGATGCAATTTGTCATGCTGTACATCCCCAGATCAAACCCAATCATCTTCCAATGCATCAGCTCAGTGCCAAATACTTTAAAATAATATTGTGAGACACAAGCAATACAAACCAAAAGCACATGGAATATTAAGGGATTTTGCTCCTCTTCTTTGAAATGCTGATCATCTGTTTTTGGCTTCAGTGTTCAGTTATTTCCCACAGCCCACGTGCTTGTGCCTTCCATATGGTTTACTCACCATGGGTGCCTCCATTTTCCTTGAGGAATTAAGTAGAAATTAGGCATAAACAGAAAAAATGGTCCAAAATTATGGTCAGATAGAATACCTCTGGCACCTGAGCAGGGTTGAGGTGTTAAAGAGGACTATAGAGCTTCTACAGCTATGTTTCCTTGACTTTCTATGCTTCAGTTTAGTATCTAGATTGGGAAGGATCTCAGACTGGTGAAGAGCTCTTTACTTACCAGGATTGTTGATTTTCTTTTAGCAAATTTAGATAGTGATATTTTGACTCTGGTGAGTGCTTTTTGGTTTTCAGGAAGTTATTACATAAAGCTTGATACACTTAATTTGTATTTGTAAGTATATTGCTATGTAGAAATTTTTTTTCTCAAGAAGGTTGAAGTGACAAAATGTCTAGATTAGAAAAGAAAATTCAACTTATACTTCGGTTAAGATGAAATATTTGGGCTAATAATTAAAGGGAAAGGTTATTTTGTAATCAGTTAACCATGATAGAATGATAAAGTATTGTGCTATAAGTTTGATAAAAAGTCTTATCTACCATAATGTGTCAGACGAGGCCATGATGTTATGAAAAATGTGTTCAATAGATTAAAGACATATTTGGATGAGAGGTTCCCTGAAACCTTCCTGCAGCTGAGTATTTTAACCACAATATCCACCCATTTCTGCTTGTTAGAGTAACAACTGAGTTGGTTTTCAGTAGAAGAGAATCTGTTTTTCAACTTTGCTCCAACAAATCTGTGAGTACTTTCTGTAACTCTTTTACTGTGGCTCATGAGCAATAAACACAATAAAAGTAGGGACTGAATTTCATCCTAGCTTTGTCAATCTAATCCAACAGTCAACAAGGCACAGGAAATATAAAAGGATTCTTTGCACTACAAGAATAGTAAAAAATGGGAGTGGGCAAAGTAAAAAGTCTCAGGCTATAGGAAATGTGTCATCCTTGGATATTTACAGGGCCTGATCTCAGTAATTTACCAAAAAAAAAAAAAAAAAAAAAGTGAGAAGTCTCTGGATTTAGGATTCCTTTCAGGAGGACAAGCTACCCTTCCCCACAAGACAAAATATCTTTAGCATTGTATAGAAAAAAAAATTGCTAGAACTTCACTATAAGCAAAGCATAAATTAATGTCCAATAATGATGCTGAGAAATCACTGGAACAGTCTGCTGTGGGAAGTGAGGATGCTGCATGGCCTCATGTTATCAGAGAGCATGAGGCTAGTGCCTCTCTGCAAGGGTTGTTTTAGCCTAAAGCACAATCTGAGGACAGAGCAGAGGCATGATACAGGATGACACTAAAAAAGCTGAAGTATTTATGAAATAAGCTTAGATACTATGATAACTCTCAAAATCTTAAAAATTTAAAATATTAATGTATCATTCTTCCCAGTCAGGCAGGAAATCTCAGATTTGGAGATTAAATTGTTTGCCCAGTATCACATAGTAAGCCCCTACCAGCCCTAGCAATGAATGCCTATCTACGTAGTGCATTCACGACAGCTACAGCTCAAGAAAAAAAGTAATTGATTAGTGAAAAAAAAAGTATCAGCCATTGCAGGAATTGCTTAAACTTATCAAACCACAAGTTATTATTTTACTTCTTCAGTAAATGAAGCAACCCCACATAACTCTCACATATCAGAAGTGTTTGATATTACTCATGATTTATGAGCTTCTGATAAAAAACTGTGGAAACTCACTTCTTTCCTCATCCTGCTTTTGGTAATATTTTTTTTTTTGGTCCAAGGAATAATCTATTATCCATAGTACTATTTGTTTATTTCTGTAATTTACGTCTCTCTAGACCACTTCAGTTTTTTTCTGCTGTTTTCTTGCTGTAAACCAAGCACATAAGCCCATACTGATGTTGAAAGTCTGATTTCAGGGGAAACAAAGCTGGGTCCTTCTGATCATCTCATGTTGTAGGTAGCATATTACAGAACAAAAATAAGGTTCTATATAAGACCTCGTTGTCAAGAAGTTTATTATGTAGCCCAATTCAACTCCAACTGACAGTTGAGAAAATTATACATCCCCTGTGTGCCTGACCCACAAAGAATGTAATTTTGGTCACGTTCTCAGGCAGGAGGCCTTTTGCTCACATTCCTAAGGTTCAGATGTCAGCTGTGGAAGTCCCAGCTCTAATTGCAATGCAGTGCTATTGATTCAATTAGTATTTCAAGAAGAGTAGGAATGGAAAAAAGTTTTTCCCTGGAATTTGTCCCAGTCCTGTGCAAACCATTAGTGTAATACTCCTATATTGACTAATTTCTAGGTTTTCAATTTCAATAAGAGAAGAAACCTCAAGCTACCCTTTAAGTTCTTTGCATTTTTAAAAAGTTATTGCATTTTTTCTCTATTAGGAAATAGGAAAGTGTAAAATTTCTGCTGTGGTGGCATCAGGCAATTTTGGCTGTGTTTCTGTAACTAAATTAACAAAAAATTCTAAACATGTATGATATGTGCACGAAAGAAAAGTCCTAAAGCAGACATAAGTGCTCTCAGTTTTGAAAATGCAGGCAGCCAACAGAACACAGACTATGAAATGGAGGCAGCAGATTAATAACAGCACTTTTTTTCCCCTAGCACTATACTAGATTTTCTTACTGACTGCATTTGATATGCTTGAAAGACTGCATTATGACACAGCCAGCCTCTGAAACAGCAGATTTTAGAACTGTGACTCTACATACTCAGGAAATGAATTGTGAAATTATGGTTTTAAATATTGTGCAAAAACCTTTCATCTTCTCTGTGTAAGAGGATGCTTAGGTGTCTTTTTCTGCTTAGAAATATTTCTCACAGGAAAACACTGGAAGTTTGGGATTCATTCTGTTCAACTTTAACCACCTTGAAGATAATTTTATAAATTTGAGCTAATAATCTAGGCAACTTTCACAGTCAGTGGAGAGAGATAAGAAACTTCTGTTGGAGGGCACATCAGCCCTGTTATCTTACCCCCAGTGCAGAGCAGGGTAACTGCTTTCAGGAGGTTTGTCCTTTGACTATAGAGCAAGCCTGTACAATCAGGTGACTAACAAGCAATAGGAATTATATCTAAAGTATTTTGTATGGATTTTAACCCTCCCTGATCTACTCTCTCTCTATGCACACTCAAATCCCAGTAGTGAAACGAAGCAGGTTTAAGGCAGCTGTATTGATGTGAAATGTGATGCTGTGGGGCAGATACTCCTGGATATGCTTCTTGGGTTCTCTTGCTTTGGGCAAACAGTGCCACCCAAGGAAGTTCCACTAACCACAGCTGCACAGAGCAGCCTTGAGAATAAATGTAAAACAAAACACTTCCACATTTGAAACAAAAATATCCTATTGATTCACGTTTCCAGCTACATGTAAGCTTTTTTGTTGGTGGTGGTTTTGTTGTTGGGTTTGGTTTGTTTTGTTCTGTTTGTTTTTTCAAGCAGGGGAAAAAAAATATTATCCCAGTTTGTTTGCCTGTCCTGGTTATCATAAAAGATCTGTTCTGTCAGAACAAAGGGATGCTGCTGATGCAAGATAAAGGAAAAAATTGGAAAGGCTGCATGGGGACTAGTTAAGGCTGTACAGCTCTCTGAGGTTCACTGATTCCAGCCCTTTAAGAGCAGGTAGGTGTGCATCCCATGGGCATAGCTATGTGGACAGTAAGGTCATTATGACCCAGCTCCATAGCTAGACCTTTTCTATATCATTTCTTCTGCTACTACAGAAAGTACATTTCCTGTTGTACTTTGTGTTTTTGTTTCTGACATTCAGCCAAACTATGTGGTTTTATTTTTTCACCAGCCCTCAATGTTTTACATTAAAATTGTTTTCATGGGATTACCCAGTGCATTTCTCCTTTCAAACTATTTACTAGAAAGGATCAGCCTCTTAGCACAACTAATTACTGTCTTAAGCCTGTAAATGATCTCATTATTCAAAAATAGTTTCTGAGATGCAGCCTGTTTGCAAGGCTTCCTACCCAAAGGCTTGTTGATCTCATTTTCTATAATTTCTGCAAGGCTTTTGTGAAATGCAGTTTCTGAGGGTGGCTGTTTTGAGTATCAGGGAGTCTCCCAGGTACAAACATGAAGGGCAACCCAAATCAAGAAAACAGCAACTTCTGCCTCTGCCTGGAAGACCCTGCAGTGCTCAACTATGTCAAGCCCTGTCCAAAACTGTTCTCCTTGTTGCCAGAGTCTAGGGAGGCACAGATCCATTGCACCATAGGCTGACAATACACCAATAAACAGAATCAAACCCCCCTCTTCAAAGACTTTTCCCCATAGATTACGTTACTGGCACTGCACTAAGAATTTTATTCAAAAAAAGCAGCCTAATAGCTTAAAAAAAAAAAAAAAAAAAAAAAAGATATGCTGAAGGTAAGGTCCATTGTCCTTCACAGGTTAAAATCTTTATTTCCATTATTCAGATTTTCTTTAGACTCCTAAGGGCTGTTATTTTAAATGAAAGCCTATAGTCACAGCCACTAATTTCACCTACATCCTTACACATAAACAATGGGCAGAGCTAGTGACCCCTGAAGGGTGACCTCAGGAAGGTTTGGGAGGCTGAAGTGGTGTGTGGGGCATCTGCCTGGGGGCAGCCAAGAGGAAACACAAGTAGGAACCCAAGTGGAATTCAGGCTGTTTGCACACCATCCAATTGAGTCTCCTGCTCCCAGGAGTCACTGTCATGTTTCAACTCAAACACAAGGCCAAGCTACAGCTAGCAAGGAGAACAAATCTTTCTATATTTAATTTGTTTCTTAATCTCAACAATAAGTTTAATAGTTGCAGGTTCTTGTCAGGTTAAGTGCATCAAAGACTGGGAGAGCAGCAATGCTGTGGTAACGGGGTCACAGATGTAGCTTTCCCAGTACCTTGTGGTTCTAGGAGTGCATAACACTGATAACACCTTATCACACAGTAATTCAGATTCTTCTCAGGTTTCTGGGCACTGCTCTTTGGCAATGTTTGCTATGGGCCTGGAGCACAAGCTAGCCATTCATCTTGAACAAGTTGTGGCAGAGGCTGGGTTTATCAGATTGAAAGCATATTTTCAAATCCCAACATGTTTCAAATTATATTAAGAAACATTTCTCCCGTATAGTGGAAAAATCCTCACAGTTTACTTTCTTTATACTTAGTTTTCTATGAATTTGAGACATTTTCCAATGGTTTAGGAGATGGTTTTGATTTATAAATTTTCAGTGGAGCAATAGGATTTGGAATGATACTTCTCTGGTAGGGTATGTTAGCATGGCATATCAGATCAGGGATAATACAAATACTCACTGGAAATGAGCTCACTCATGTTCTGCTATGTGTGTGATCTGAGCAGCCCAGCCTGAGTGTGTGTTAGTGAGTCAGATGTACACCTACACTAAACTTGTACTAATAAATGAAGTGGGCCAACATTAATGGTCTCTCCTTACAGGTGAGCAGCAGGATATAGTAGATGCCACCAAGCTCTGTGGGCCTTGGAACTGGTACTGGGGAAAGGGGCTGAGGTGTACCCAGGGCTTGTGAGAACTGTTGCACTTGGGCTGGCTCTGCCCTTGCCAGTGGAAAAGCAAATGTGCCAGTTCTGTCCTGCACCCTTTTCCTAGTACATTGACCCACAAGCCCACAAAATTTGCAGCCCCTCTCAGCAGCACCATAACCAGCCAGAATCAAATGAGGCAATTGCAAATTCAATTATTTCTTTACTGTTAATTGTGTTTATTGCCGAGTCTTCCTATAAAGGTGGCTCATTTTACATACCTTTAAAGTAAATCCTTTTTGCTGTGACAACATTCATGCCAAATGCCTGTCTTACAAAGCTGTCATTTACTTCAGCCCAATCACCTGTGTGCACTTCAGCTTTCAAAAACACAGATTTGCTTCTTAGCATTTTACTACATACTTACTGAAGATAACAGTCATCTTAACTGATATGGCTGAGAACAACAAACATATCCAGATACCTGTGTTCAGGATGTTTTACTTCCAGCCACCTGCAAGGACAATGACTTCTCTGCACATGCTGGAGAGTGAGGCAGTGAGAGCACAGTCTAGGAAGGATGTGCACTGTGACTTTTCTCTGCTTTCCTGGGTGGGTATATGTAGAGTTTAATCCATTGGATGAATTTGAGTTAGTTTTAGGAAGTGGCTTCTTTTCATGTTTAGTCTGAGGTTCAGTACAATGTAAAACTGATTTAACATTGTTTGACATCAGCAATTTTATTATAGTCTTGATTACAGTCAACATTTTCTATTACAACAGTAGAGGTACGTAAATGAGCACAACAACAAACCTACAGTCAGAACTAACCTATTTGAAAGTATTCGTGTCTGTTTTGATGCATCTAAATAGTTATGTACCAGAGTACAAACAAGTATACATTTTACTTAATGTAAACATTATGGGTGAGGTCTTGGGTGTTGTTCATCTATGTTCAGTGGAGACCTGTTTACTGCAGAGAAAAGGTTTATCTAGAGATGTGTGAAATTCCATCAGCTCTTGTAGCTCCATAAGGATGTTTTGCACTCCGAGCAGTCACTAAAGCATACAGCACTGTAACCTGCCTATGGGATCATGGAAACCTCTGGCTGCCTGATGAATTAGCAATTGCTGGATATGCTGGCACTGCAAAACCTAGGAGTGTATCTGTAGCAAAGCCTGCACTGTTCTCTTAGTGTCAACAGCACTGCACAAAGACACTAGAGCCACAGCCACAAAATGGCTTCAGATAGTTGTTGTTGTTAAAAACACTCCACTTGACCAGAAATCAAGAGAAATCAATGAAACCTTCTGTTTCAGTGTACTACAGCACGTCTGTGCTGGTGAATTACATAGTGCAAGGCATCACCTTTTACCTCAGAAACTGAGGTCAAGAGAGACTCCTTGTTGTAGCAACCTTTCAATGTTTGTCTCTATTCCAGTGGACAGCCAAGCTGTGGCCTGAGGGACATTTTAAGAAAGTTGGAAAGCTTATCTTTACTGCTATATTAAGAATAAAATGTAATCTGAACTGCAACAGTATTTCTAGTATGTTTTTAATGGGCCTGTCTGAGTCAGTCTTGCTATTTTCTCTCCCCAGCTACGCACTCAACCTGTTCTTACAGATGCTGGCAAACCTCTGAGCAGTTTATGGTTGTTTCTTGGCTCAGCTCAGCTGTTTCCTGAGCAGACACTTGCTATGATTTTCATTAAAAGGTAAGAACTGCTCTGCTTCTTCCATCACTCCCTTTACCTGCCCAGAGGTGCCAGAGTCCTTGGGAGAAATATGATTTATACCCTGTGCCACAGGGCAATGCTCCCCTCTGGGGAATGTTGCACTGGGATGCTGGCAGAGTGTAGCATGCTCCAGTCATTTCCCTTCCAGCCTCCCAGCAGGAAGCTGGGTGGTGAGCCAGACAAGTTCTGCCTGAGCTGAGAAGTCTTTCTTCTCTGTGCACACCCCCAGGAATCCCTGTTCTGAGCCTCTGGGCACAGGAGGGAGCAAACCAGGGCAAAGCATTTGCCTTCAACACTGAACATGGCCCTGTCTCCTCTGACACGGTGTGTTTGTGTGTGTTTGTGTGTACAGGAATCACACCTAAAGTATCAACTCCTGCTATCTGGCTGTTAGTATCCCAGCAAGGATTGCTGGTTACAGACTGTACACACTGCACTACCATTTGTCACTAAGCTATGTAGCCACATCTTTTCCAGCTTTACACACAAACAGCAAAAGTCTTCTGTGGTTTGGAGGGCTCCGTTTCATGGAGTTGCTGTGGTGTTGGTGCAAAGCCTGCAGTCTGTGTGGTCAGGGTTATGCACACACTGAAGGAGCTGAACTGGCCTGTAATAAGACATAAAAACAAACAATTATCTAGTAACCACTTTGCAAGTACAACAAAGTAACTCCACTGTTACTAAAATGTTCATATTACAATGTGCTTATCAAGTGGATGTTTTAGGATTTTTTTTTTTAGATCTTGCTGCAGAAACATTACTTTGGTGTTTATAGGGTCTAGGGACGAAAGTAAGTGAGGAGAAAATAAAGTAAGGTGTGAACTCACAGCATGTCAGCTATAATGAGATAACAAAAATAATTATGAAAAAGCATCAAGATCTGTTGCACAGATTACAGAGTTGCTGCCTTGCTGCAAGTTCAGCATCTTGCTTAGTCAGTGGTAACCCCTACTGCTACAAGGTAAAGCTGTCAGATCTGATTAGATTTCTTTCCCTAGAAGTACATCCAGGGAATCTAAATTTCTTTAATTCCTTCTCGAACACACTGCTGACCTAGTCAAAAGCAAGAGAAAATAATCAACATCACTTTCTATGTGCATGAAAAGCCAGATGCTCAGCTGATATGGACCCACACAGTTCTGCTTGCAATGATTTCAGTGGAGTGAAGCATACACAGTCTATCCTGAAGATTTTTAATGCACATGTAAATTGATTGTTTTATTATTACTTTGTGTAATAACAATATTAAAATTAATTGTCTGTGTTGTTCTGCACAGTTGTTTATGTGTTAGCTGAGCTCTGCAAAAAACCCTACTTGTTACTTTATCTTAAGAAGTGAGCTGTGATGCACAGCAATGAGTATGTCACAGCTCCTCACAATGTGTTACAGGTTTCTACTTGTGCTGAGCCACAAGGGGTCTAAGCTACTACATATTTCGCCTTCCTCCTTGGCCCCTTGCCTTATTCCATCACAGCCTGAAATAATTTGTACCTACTTACAGGTCCAGGGAGAACTGGTTGATGGCTGCGTTTACCCAAAGAGAAAGCAAGTACATGAGCATCACAACTTGGCAGATTTATGCACCGTACTGGGGTTAATTTTTTTCACAATGTGCAGAGCACCCATTAATCAGGTTCAGCAATGCCTAAACAGGAATATATTGCTTTGCCTTCAGGATTAATGTTCTATCACCAGATAACACATTTATCTCCTTTGCAGACCAACTTTTCCTTATTTAAAACTAATGCCACAAACTCAGTAGTTTATAGAAATGTTTGTTTACTTTGGAAATGTTCTTATCCAAGTATGAGTTCTCTACTCCAAAAAGCTGTTCCTGACAGATAAGATATGAGTAATATTGAGCCTTTGCTGCTTTTCTAATGTCACTAAAGAAGACTTCTGCTCTGTGAGAAGGTCTCTGAACCTACACAAAGGAATAAAGGGTCTAGAGATTTCAGGGTAAGTCAGAACTTGGGCTGCTGGTTTCCCACCCTCCTGTTTTACTCTCCTGACAATGGTGAATTACAGTAATTAATAATGCTTATCATTTTTCATGCCTCACTCTCTGATAAAGTAGCTGGACAGAAAGTGAGCTCAAACTATAGCAAAGTAAGGACCGTCCTTGACATACTGTGTTATCTTCAGGCAGCAAGGAAGAAAGCTATTTGGTTCTGGTTACTGTAGGTAAAAGCCATGTCAGTTGAAAATCTGTCAAAGGAAGCTGGATTCTTCCTTCCCTGAAGACAACTGAACATACTCAATAGCAAGTGCAGAGCAGAGAGCAAGCTGCAGACCCAGCCAACACAAGGTTTGCAGTGTAAGTGGAAGCCCCCGAGAAGCACAGAGACACATGGAAGGGATGTGATGGCAGTAAAAGGGGAGTCTGCTCTAGCTTGCTGTTAAGCTATATTAAATATATTAGTAGTTTTAGGTTATCAAGTTGTCGCTAATAAGAGCAGGTAATTACCTGTAATTGTCTTCACAAGTGATCCTAAAGTTTCTCTCTTCTAAGATGCTTTTTAACCTCTTTATGGAATGACCTGAACAGGATTCACTGGAGAGAAAATTCTTTCATTACTTGTGTTCCTTGTGTGTACAAGAAGCTCAGCTAAATTCCACACCATGACACTTTATTTCAGGTAAGATTCTTTAAAAGCTTGTTGGCTCATGTGCTGTCAAGGCCATTGGACTTCTGTGGTTTTGGCTATCATTGGGCATTTGCTGCCAGAACCTATGTAATGTGTGCATTCAGGTGTGCATCTTGCACGAGAACTTTGTGTAGGAAGGTATCTGTGGGAAATAACTCAGTTCCATTCACAGCTTAGCATGCTCTTGGGCTGCTCCAGACCTCCAGCCACAGGAGCAGGATGTGAGGCTCATTCACATCTGTGGAAGGACAAAGGGAACAAGTCCTCTGTGTGATGAGAAAGGGCCAGTCATGAAAACCAGCAACTAAATCCCAGGTAGGATTTAAGATTGGAGAATGCAGATAGACCACATGGGAAGCAGGCTATGAGCACCTCCTATCTGTTTGGCTCCATCTGTGGTTGCTGCTACTCTTTTATTTTTGACAAAGGGCTGTTTGTATTTGTAGGAGCTCTAACTTTTCTATTGATAGGAGCTCCACTTTTCCATTGGTAGGAGCTCTAACTTATTTCTTTTCCATTTAGCTAATGGTTTCATGAAGCATGTAGTAATGCTACACCTTCAAGATTTTTATCTCTTTGCTTGTAATAGCCCAGAGCTGTAGCTGATTAGCAAATGTCAGACAAAGAGACACTGCAAAAGTCTTGTTGCCTTGGGATAAAAATCATGTCCTGGTCCGGTGTATAGGACACACATCAGGGCAATAATACAATACTGGGACAAATCCTAGCATATGATCCCTAGCATATGTCATAAGTGGAAAGCAGAGCCAGCTCTTCTTTGATCACTAGACTTTGCCAGATGTTAGAAGTTATTCAACATGGAATACAAATCAGAATATAAAAGGAATAAATATTACTGGATCTATCTTCCCTCTTTCTCCTTGGAAGTAAGCAGAAAATAAAAAGGAAACTGCTGTGAACTTGGCACAGGAGGGAATTGTGTCAGAAAGGCTGGAATTGTGTCAGGGCACTGGGTTGTTGAAGCTGTTGAGGAAAAGTGTGATCACTTATCTGATGTTGACAAATCATTACAGAAAGGATCAAGTGCCATGTCCGTGGGAACTAAAGTACAGATTACTCAATGTCCTTTCTTCAGCAGACCTTTATGCAATGGGCCACCAGATTATCTTTGGCATGCTGAACACAGCACTTGCTGATCTGTGCATCTGGGCTAGGGGAGGGATTGCAACACTGGAGCTGGTGCTGTGTCAGACAGTGAGGCTGCCTGAGCAAGGGTCTTTTCTCAGTCCACACTCATTCGTGAGTTGCATTGCATTGTCATGGTCTGCCTCCTGAAACACAGCATCAAAACTGCTGCCTCTGTTATGGGGGTTCCTCAGGAACAGGAGAAATCAGGGCAGCAAATTTTAACCATATGAACCACAGAACTAGTTCTGAAGAAGGGGGTCAAAAGCACTGAGCATCAAGCTCAGCTCTTGAAATGTGATGGATCTGCAAATTAATCTGATCGGGATGAACAAGGTCACTCAGGGCCAGATGAGTTTTGAAGTCACTATTCTGATATCAATAATTTTATAGTAAGCATTTAAACTATAGATTTGTGATTAAAAATCACATCAACATTTAGCTTAGAAGGGACTGCTTGAGATCATCTAGTCCAACCAATATCAGCTAGAGCAGGTTGCCCAGGACCCAGCAGCATTTTGAGTATGTCCACACATGGAGACTTCACAACCTCCCTGGGAAACCTGTTCCAGCATTTGAAAATATTTTATCAAAAATTGTTCTGCTCAGAATAATTATACTATTCCTGTGGACAAACATGTTTTCCAGCTGTTCACCCTGCAAATGGTTGTGTGCTCTATGACTCCTGTGCTTCATCCATAATAAGGGTTTGTAGAGCTCAGTGGGAGTGGAAGGAATTTAAAGGTCATAGAACCTCTTGAAAGCAAGGGAAATGTCAGTGTCTTAGCTGTGACAGTACGTACAAAATAAGCTAAAGAAAACAACAGTACAAATGTTATTCTTCTCAGTGAAGTAAGCAGCCAGAAGAGTGAACATAGATCAGGATTTGTGGGCAGGTTTCAGTGTCACTGTTAGACAGTCACTCATCAGAGCTGAGCTGCACCATCTGCCTTCTACACACTGCTAGTGGTTTTGTATCTGTGTGACTTACCTTTGAGGTCCTCCAATGTCATGCATAAGCCAAATGTGTACTGCAGAAACTTTCTCTGGATTTAGGTTAAAGATCTCAATACTTCCAAAGATGCTGTAAGAATGAGACATGAAAAAGCCAAACATTCTTGTTATCTGAGAAAGACATATGCAGTATGTTCCCCAAATACTAGTGCTTAGTAGTGCTGCTATTATTCTCAGTGAAAAAACATTATCTTGCCAGTGGATTTTCATAGACTAATTAATGGCCTTATTTAACTTCCAGGAGAACTTTTGAAATCGTCTGCAGGCTGAAATAAGCTGAGTTTTTTCCATCTTTAGTGCCTTTTCTCCTGGTTGGTTTATTGGCTGCTGGTTTAGTTTGGTGCAAGGGAAATGAACATAATTCTTCCCCTGACCATTATATTCTTCATCTTTCAATATTATTAAAGGCTGCACTTCCAGCCAGGTAGCCCAGGGAAGCAGAGTAGGAGAGGTAAAATCAAGTCAGCTCCGTGAACAACTAGAAGTGCAGAATTCATATGTAACAACCTAATTTTTTTAACCTAAATAAATAGTAATAATAAAGTTACTTTGTGCAGTAAGAGCACACTGGATACCACACTCACATACCCTCCAAAGCATTTCAATTACAGTCACAGTATAGAAGGAGTTAAGTGACTCAGCTCTAAAACAGACAGTGGTTTAGACCCCTGTATGAGTTTACCAAAATCCATTCTACACTGACATTCTCAGTGGCAAAGACACAATCACCAGCATGCAGGCCTCACAAAAACATGGATGGTAATGATAGCACACTGAGTAAATACCTGCTGTTTCTGAAAGCTCCAGCTTCTACTGATCCATTGAGCATCACCTGAACCACACCACATGCTGCTTCTGCAAACTGAACAAAAACAATGGATGTTGTACTCTGACACCTCATGCAGTGCCACAACAGATTCAGGGCTAGTAAAAATTACTGCAATTTTTTTGATGTCATCAAAACTGACTTACATAAATAGAGGTTCTGGCCAGTTTTTCTTCAGTACTTGTCAGTGAAAAATAAAAAAAAAGCCTCTAAAGGCTATGGCAAAACTGTCATAAATCTGCATTAGCCAGCTATGAATTAGAAGTTTGAGGTTCCATGGGCCTTACACAGCAACTTTGCTGTCACTGCTGTTTTCAGGTTTACTGTTTTCCAGAGCCCCAGCAGCTACAGCTGTCTGATGGTGCTGTAGTAACTTGGAATAAGCCTCTGACTGCTTCAACACAGGTGATGATGAACCAGAACAGAGGTACCACTAGGTTAAGAACAGGCAAACTGTGGTGTATTCATTGCCTTGTGACCTGTGCTTTCTGTTCTTTTCTGGCTTGGGACTTTTTTCCCCCAGTGGTTTTAGTAAAACTCATCACTAAGTTTTGTTTGATTTGATTTTTAAATTACTGGATAATGTAATGACTGCTTTTTTATTCTTTAAAACTAATGTCTAAATATTTAAAGACTACTAAGATTACAACATAAAATACCCACTGTAGATATATAATCTATTGGGAAGACCAATAATTTTTTAAAAGCTGAATATTTAAATACATGACCATACTTATAAAATCTTCTGACTCCTCTTACAACTAAACAGTGTAGCTCAAACTCACATCTCAAAAGCTGTCATGTTGCAGGAAAGTTTCATTATGTGTAACTTTCCAATATAATAAGCATTAATTTTAATAGATTTTAAATTTATTTGGACTAGAAAACCTTCACTCAAGCAAGCCTGAATTTGTATGATGGTTTATCCCTCCCAAACTCTGGAACTTGGAAAACTTAAGTACACTAGTTTCCCTACAAAACTTTTGTGTGTGTGTGTGTGTGTGTGTGTGTGTGTGTGGTGTTGTTGTTGCTTTCTTGTTTCGTTTTGTTTCTATGGTGAATAGACTTTTTATTACATACATGATTGCTGAAGCATACAAGAATGATTGATTTCCACATGGGCAGTCATCTACTAATCAAGTGTGAAGTCTTGAGAGACACATAAAATTATTCTAATATGGGAGAGCAGTTTGTTTTTGTAAAGTGCTGATTCAGCAAAGACAGGCTGACAGATTCACTCAGATTAGCAGCCTCTCATTCATGTAATGGGAGCTGGCATGTTCATACAGGTGGTGGGTACATTGTAGGAACCTTGCCAGATACCTTTGTAGGAGGACATGCTCCTCAGGAAAGGTGCAAGGGGATTCTCAGCTGCTTTGAAAATTTCTGTGCCAGTTTGGGCACTATTCTCAACACAAACTTGCTAAAATGTATTTTATTTTAGCAATTCCAGTGCTGTGATTTAATTACAGTGGTGATTTTTATTGTAAGCATTGTTTTGCTAAATTCTAGCTGTCTGCCAGGTGTTATTCTATACACTGGCACACAGTTTCTGTCCACAAATAAGAAGGTCCAAACTACAGTAACACTGAATATTGTACATAAAATATGGAATACATATTTTACATATTTCAAATGCCATGAGTTTTAGCACTTGAAGGTAAAATTAATATGAACTTTCACTATTTCATGTTGTAAGTCCAACCTGCAAACTCACATTTTTGGCAGTGTCAGGAACTTAGTGCCTTTCAACATTCTTGAATTCGGGGAGATTTATTCTAGCTCTTACCAGCTTGGATGCCATTTTCCAGAATACAGACCCAGGGTTGTTCTCACATTCACTTCGTTTTGGACAAGATTCATAGTTGATTCCTGAGAAGAAGTGAATTTATAGAATAGCTAAAGTTAGAATTAATATTGTTGTAGTGTTTATATGGATTTGAGGGCTGATTAATGATGGCAAAATGATTTCTCTCCTACCAAATCAAGAATGCTATATGAGGAAAGGGCTCTAAGAGGGGAAGGAATTTGCATGCATTCAAAGGTCTTGCTGTTTGCTTACACACAGTTTCAGGAGGCAGCTGAAAACTGAGAAGGGAAAACATTAGTCCTAAATGTGAGACACAGGTTGGCTCTTGACACAAACTGTTTGATTGCCTTGAAAAAATAAACTTTCCCCAACATTTTCAATAATTCCATCCCAGTTTACAGGTTGCATAACCTAATTGTGGTAGGAAGGAATAACCCCAGAGTACCTGCATGCTTCCCCCACCACTTTGCCAGGACTTTTTTGAATTCTTGTTTTCCAATTTGTCCCACAGAAGTCACAGGAAAGAAACAAGTTATCTAGCTAAAGATGGCTAGATGTGACTATTAGTCCAAGCAGCACCTTGGTGTTTTTAATAGCAGACAGAGCTGTATCTTTTTAATTAACCTGAAAACTATGTATTATTTTCAGACTTCCCAACATGGGACATAAATACAGGTAAGGTTTTAAATGAAATTCCAGTAAGAGAATATGTGAAAATGATCATGTTTAAGTCTAGATATACAAGAGAAAAGAATAATCAGTAATTGCAGTGTTCATATTTGTTTTGAAAAAAAATAGGACACATTACCTGGGGCAGAAGGGTCTCCACACCATGAAATCCTATCAGCCATATAACCCAACAAGGTGTCCTCCAAGGTAAGGAAATTTTGATTGGATTTTGTGTAACGATGAACAAGTTCACTTGTCTTGCTCCAAAAGAGTGACTGTTGAAAAAAGTACAATGTCTGCTAAGTGATACTTATAACTAGAGCTAGTCAGGAAATTTTACTGGAGAAAACCAAAAAGTTGTCATAATAATGTCAAGCTTTAGTCTTTATTGAAATACTGAAAGTTTATCTTAATGAGTTAGTTCTTATTTCTGTAGCCCACACTCCCATTTCCAAAATCTTTTCAAAGGATATATAGCTAATTTGTTGTGTGCATTTGAACTGCACATGGAAGCAGCACGGTGGCATTCTCCTCACAGAGAACTGTATGCTCAGGGAGCAGGGCCATTTCCATCACTTCACCAGGACAATGACCCCAGTACTGAGGTTTGAGGCAAGCCTTACACAAGAATGATTTCCAGTGACAGAGAATGAACAGGGTTACTGCTGTCCAAAGATGGTAACTGCACTAAGTGCAAGAGCAAAGTATCATCCTCGTTGACCTACAGACCCTCACAATCATTACAGACAAGATCCCATCACTCAGAGCACTGCACAGACCTACTGTCCCACAACAGTCCTACTTACACAGCCCATCATGCATTGCACTGTTACCTTGTTACAGGGTATAGGATGACTTGCTAACTCCATTAAAGGCTGATAATCTTCTGATGAGATATTACAGGGATTCTTGTACATGAACGCATGTTTTAATGATTCCCATATTTTTAGGCAATCTTTATCTCTGCCGAAAGATTAAAAGATATTTAATTAGTATTATTATGAGTATTATGGCTGTGAAAGGTTCTCCTTGTGTTATGGTCAGACACTATGAATCAGATTTTTAAAGAGTTTTAACTATGCTCAGGCCTCAAAATATATTATCCATTACAAAAGCAGAGTATCTCCAGCAAATGAAGTATAAACTGAAGTTCTAAGACATCTTTCTCTCTCCTGCATTTTAAATTACTTGTTATTGTAATATCTGAATGTTCTTTATGTTTTTGTCCCTCAAAAAGAGTGCTGATACCACATAACCAGAAGATCAAATTACTTGATTATTCATAACAAATAAGGAGAAGCAAATGTAGCAGACTATATCTTGTGCATTTGAAAAGTACAGCTGAAGGATACAGCTTTCTCAGGTACAGTGAGCCAAAAATATGCCCATGTGTCTCCCTGCAGAGTGTTTCTCCCTATGGAAGTAATATCTACAATTTTATCTAAAACAAAAGCTGGAGTATGGATGTTTTGGACTTGATACTGCTTTCATTTATGCACTAAGTTACAGCTATTGACTTTGCTGGAGCCATAAGCTGATTTGCACGTGTAACCAAAATCCAGACCAGGCACTTGATCTCCAGTGGTTTTTTTTCAGTCTCCTGATTCTTCACCATGTTAATGTTCTGTCCCTTTGCTTTCACTTGCATGAGTCAGAGGAATACTACTAAATTTGCATGGGGTGAGCTGCTTCATGCCACAACACAACCCTGTCACCTCAACCTACACTTGTTTAAGATGCTGCTTCATCATTCTTGGAAATAAATCACCTCTGTGGAGACAGAAACAGGGCTTCTCTTGTACTACTACCAGGAGGAAATGTGTTGCATGTCTCAGGCAAGCCATTACATCTCAGAGCTGAAGCAGTGCCATGCTCCCTTCCTGAGGCTGCAGCATACAGCAGCTCCATACATTTGCTTTCTCATACTTGAGGTAATGAATACTTTGCATTAAGATAATGAATAACTGTTGTCTGCCTGTCTGGTATGTGTTTTTAAGGGTGTCCATCATGGGCACACTTCTCTTCCTCCCTAATGTTCCCATAGTTACAGGCCCATGAGGAAAACCTGCCCCTCTTATGACAGCAGTGGCAGAAATGCAGTGATTCCCATCCTTATCCTCCCTAATTTTATGTAAATTTTAAATGCCAATTGCATTATCCTGCTGTCTACATGTCTGAATGTAGCTATTCTGTCTTTGACTAATCCACTCTGTCTTCACTGTTTGCAATCATCTCCCAGTGTGTTCCCACTAAAAGTCATTTGAAGAATGGACTTTGTCTTGTGTGAAAAAACAAATGTCTGTAGAGCACTATGAAACTAGCATAGATCAGAAAACAGATGTATAGCTGGTACAGACCAGCTGGTACTCAGGTAACATGTAGGATGTAGAATTTGGTTTCAAAGAATCAGTTTCCGGGTATTTCAACACACCAAGCTCAGCAGATGGTGATGATGTCACTCATATCTAAGAGAAGAGCCTATCCACAGTCCTGCTTGAGCTGAGGAAAACTATATGTCTAATGTCATAGAAGTGGTAGGATTTAGTCTTCAAATGGGGGAAGCTCTTCTACGGCTGGTAACTGATGTCGTACTTTTAGTTGTACCACACAGAAGAATGACAAAGCATGAAGATGGGCTTTTATAGAAACTAAGCAATATCAATATTGTTTTAGAAATAAAAATATAGATCTTAAACGTAACAGAAACATACAAAAGCTAAACAGTATTTCCTTTTTGCCAGCCTGACCTATCAAACTGTATATTTTTACAATCGAATAAAAATAATTCATTGATTTGCCGACAGCAGGTATTTGTCTGATATAAAATATAGGTATTGCATCACATCTCAAAGAGGTTGCCAGCCATGTAGAACTGCAATTTTGGTTGATATATGAAGAAAATAAGCAGTGAGGTGACTTCAGGGTTGTTAATCCCAGCTCCGGGAAGAGATGTCACTCTTCCCAGCCTCACTGTTGAGGTAGACACTATTAATAAAGTTTCACCTGTCCCTTTTTCCTGTACAACAAGAAAATACTTGTCTGCTGTGCAGCATTTAACTCACACTGGGCCTGCTGTAGCTCTGGGCATCCTGAAAACAATACAAGCAGTTTGCTGGCACTTCTGTGCTAAGAATTCCAGCAAGAAGAGTTTCAGGTTGAAACAAGCATATCTGCCTTGCCAAAAAAATGCCTGAGGGACAAACTGTCCTCTTAAGACTGCTCCCAGATTCTCATTGGTAAGTTCTAAATCACGGAATGGTCTCATTTCATTTTCTTGGTTTACAAAAGAAAGGAAGGGTGTGGAAGTGATCACTGATTAACTATAGTTATTTAATTCAGATACAGGAGACCACAGTGAATACCACACTGCTGTAGGGCTTGTGTGCTCTTCCTCTCCTGGTTTCTTTTTTTTTTTTTTTTTTTTTTTTTTTTTTTTTTTTTTTTTTAGTGTTTTGGGCTGCATATTAATTCTGCATCATATCTGCAAATACCACATCTTTATGCACAGTGGATTTCTTCCTTTGAGGCTAACTCAAAATATGCTGAAATATTTAAGGCCTCTTACTCTACTACAGAATCTGAAATATTTAATCCAAATGCAGTGACATGTAAAATAAATATACTCTGATTTTATGTTTAATGTTTATATTTATGTTTAATTTCTATGTTTATTTTTTTCAAACTTTCTGTAAGAGGAGAGTTTGGGAAATGCTGGTAAATGTGAAAAAATGACTAACAGAAGGAATACTGAGAAACCTGCTGTACACTCAACAACTGAACACTTTCTCTGGAAAGTGAGGATTGCAGGACTTGCCTTATCTCCCCTTTTGGAGAGAGGCTGGATCCTGTACTCAGTATTGAATCAAATAAGGGCTGGGATACAAATAACTGTTTTTGCTTATTAAATCCAAATGTTATATATACTGCAAAGAATATACTTCTACGTTTTTGTAACAGTTGCATTTTCCAATGAAATTGAGTATTTCTATCCATTTACCTTTTATATGAATATCACATTAATCTGTGACACAGAAACTGGGGCCAAGAATATTTCCATTAGCAGCTACCTTAGCAGCCAAATTTTAATGTGAATATTAGAAAAATGGACAGCTTCTGCATCATTATCTTTTGCATATCAGTACACTGGTCTGGCTAACCTTGAAGGAGTACCCTTTCACTTAAAGGAATGGGATGGCATTGAGCTACCTGGGAAACCTCTATAACTGTAGATCTCTTTTCCCTTTACTTCATAATTTTATTATTTTTCTTTAAGTGGATATGATGGAGCAAATTCATCCCTAATTGAAATCGATTTAATTGGTATAATATCAAGGATAAGTTTCATTCCTGCTCATTTCAGTTACACCATGAAGGATTTCTTGCTTTCAGTTCATCATCACTGGACTGACACTGAGTGCTAAAACACCTTAAGAAGGGCAGTGTTTCCTTGGGATGTGTTGCCTCCAGTTTTTTACTCAAAAATGTGGGAGAGATGCTTTTAAGTTTACAAGTCAAAAATAACTTCCAGGTTTTGTTCTGGAGAACTCAGTCAACTCTGCCCATAGTGTTCAAACCACTCTACCAAGCAGAGACAGCTCCCTGGTCAGACATGGTCTCCAATCAGTAGCAGCTTTTTCAAGGTCCTGAGTTTTCTTTCTACAACAGGACAATGTCTTCAAGCTACAGTGAGATTTTAATTGTGCCTCTGCAGTGAGGCTCTTAAGTTAGAGCTGGAAACAGCTGCCTGAGACCACCTGTAACTGACTTTACAGAGATCAAACCTCACCAGTAGCTGCAATTTGTATAAGAAAATACTTCTAATTTGCTACAGCTATTAGCCAAAACAGTTATGCAGATACGTACCTAAGCACTCAGAAACCTGGCTCTTTAAAAAATCAGTGAGTTTTGTGGTTTTAAGAAAGCTCCTTAAAGGCATAAGACCAATTCACATTCTACTAAGAGTCTTAAGGGATCATTTTCACCTGCAAAAGCCCAGACGTTTTAGAAGGAGTATGTATATCAAAGGATCTAAATGGTGCAGCAATATTTCTGCATCTAGCAGACACATTTTTGCCTGAGTGTCAGTTTATCTGCCTCTTCAGTTTATCTGCCTCTTCTAGGTAACCTGTGATGGCTGCAGACAGTCGTGCAATCTGTACATCCACTTACAATTTGTTTTTTCATGTGAACTTATGAGTAGTGCTGTCTTAATGTTATCAAAAATTATGCAATGTACAAAAACCTTTACGTCTGTGTTGAGAGGAAACCCTCTATAACCCAGAATCTTTTTGCCACCTTTTTTGCCCTAAACATTTCTGGTTTTTTTCTTCTGCTGCCCCTTCTTCCAGCCTTGCTATGTCTCACTGCTGCTTTGGAGTAGCTTTGGAGCCGCTGCCAAGCCCAGCCCAGGCAGCTCTTGTTGGACTGCTCTGGAGCCAACTCGACCAGCCAGTGTGAGGAGCTAAGTGCAAGGAGAACATCGCCATCGTGCGGGAGGTGGGACTCCCACGGAACAACAGCTCAGGTCAACCCCAAAGGCGTGTGGTCCTTTGTGCCCGAGTGATGCCCAGATCCATCTGCAGACCACCGAGTCAGAACGGGTATGTATGTGCAAGGGATCAGCTTCTTTCCTATTACTCTAGTACTAAAAGCCTCCCATCAGGTATCTTTGTGCTAAATCAGATGAATGTGAATTAAGAGAGGTCAGCCAATATGGTATTTTTGCTGAGGATTTTAGGAGATTGAAGGAGACTCGTGTGTGCTGCTTTTAGCCTCAGGATAATAGAGAGGGAAAAATTTACCAAAGGAAAGGATGAAAGAAAAAAAAATGAAGGCAGAGCTGTCAGTCTCAATGTCTTTAACAAGCACCAGCTTCTCACTACCCACATAACTTAATTATTGCAAAGTGTCTGCCACCTTAACATTTATGGTAGCTTCCTTTTTTTTCCAATATGAGAATGACAGCTTGGCAGCTTGATTTTGTGAGTACTGCTCTCTGTTAAGAAAACAGCTCAAAAGCCAGTAAAGAAAGCCCTGGAGGTAACTAACTGAGGGTAGAAACAGAGATACAAAACTTTGCCTTAAAGAAAGATGACTTCTGGAAAAGTTCTCTGCAAAGAGAGCAATTAAATTGCCCACGGCAGAGGTGAGGAGTCTGAAGGTCTGGAAAAAGGAATACAGATTATCTCAGGGTGCACCTCGAGGCTGTGCATGTTCATATACAAGGAATGACCTGGAACAAGATAGCTCCTTGTCATGCCAGTCCTTCATCTCTCAGAAGGTTTTTAGGGCACATATACTTGTGGTTTTGGTTTATAGCTCTTGGAGTGTTTGATTTGAGTTGGGAATCAGTGCTCCAGGACAACAGTAAAACTTACCCTTCCAGGAAGGGCTGAGCCAAGAGGTGGCAGCTATAAACCAGTGAAGAATTCATCTGCATAGCCAGATTTTTTTTTTCTTCCTGGATTTCAGCTTTCCTGGGTGAAAAATACAAGCTGCTTAAGCAGGTGGTGTTTTCAGTGATGCTCTTTAGGTGGACACAGCTTCTAGAAGGTTGGAATTCTCACCTGGACTGCATTTTGACAGTGAGTTGTAGTTGCTCTACAGTTTAAGCTTTAAGTGAGGCCCATGTCATCAAGAGATAAAGAGGAATCAATTTCAAGCTGTCATCTTCCCCCTTGATTAGAAAGTGTATTTTTAGTATTGTTTCATTTTTAATTTTAAATTTGGAAAAACACTTCCATAAGAATTCTATCAATCAAAGTATGTTATAGCAGGGAAACACTCAATGGCTTAATTCAGCTGCAGGTTTGCTTTTCTTTTTCCATAACATGAATTAGCAGTATATTGGGTTTGTTTTTTTCTTTATAGAACTAAAACTGCTGGGATGTGGCATAAATGCTGTGAGGAGAAGTACCTGCTTCATGGGTGGCAGGTGTCACCAGGACAAGGACAAAGGAACAGATCAGAGGCTTTGTATGACTGTGAGTGAGCTCTTTCCTAATATCTCATTTTGGTGTCATCTCTGGCAAGGCAGACTACATCTTTAGCAACCAGTTTTACCTTTGAACACTTGAGGAAGATTTTCATTTGACCGTAGAGGGGAAAAAAAGGACCTACTTCTCCTATCCCTAGGGATAAGCAAAGCTATATTTCCCCACAATGCTCTGAGGTGTTAAACAGTTGTTGATTTTTAAATACACCTTAGCAGCTGAACGATACCACCTCTGAGCACCACTGCTTTCACTGACATCTATACTGATGTTACAGGAGAACTAAAGCATTGAGATGAGAGGGAATAAGATTCCTCCTGTCAGCAGCAAAAAGCTTTCATGCAAACATTTAGTAATTTTCTTCTTAGGGTGGTGCTGTAATTTAGACAGCCACCAGCCATTGCTCTGTAGATCCAGTTCTACCAAATAAGTCAGTAAGAGAGAAGGCAACAGGCAGCTAACTTACTGTGCATGACTAAATAGCTGTATACAGTTGCAGTAGAAAATGAAGTTGAACAGTTTTTCATCAACAAATACCTCTGATTCATGTGCAGAGGGACAGTACAGATAGAATCATATTCTCTCTGGTACCTGGGATTAAAACCAAAGGAGACTTCCACTGCAAGGAAATTTTAATATATGATGGTGAGGTAATTGTGATGCAATATTTTTAGGCTAATCCAAAGGTGAAAACTTATTTGAATACCTACAGAATCTTGCAATAAGATCTGTTAAATATCAAACCACTGGTAAATAAATATAAGAAGCTTGAGTATTTGAGAAAGATAGTAATTTAATGACAGGTTTTGTATTATTATAACTTGGTATAGAAACAGACAAAGGAGTTGACATTTGGCTGACAAAGCAAGAAATAAATTCAGGTCTCAACAGCATTTCTGTACTTCATATGTATGTTGGTGTTAGCCATGGAGAAAAGATGATCTACCTTTTGACATCTGCCCCTTAAATTATCTGGACACTCAAATTTTGGGTTGTTGTTTCCAGTGGAGTTACAGCTTGGGAAGGTAAATTTTCTGTGCAGAACTGAGTATGAGCTTAGCACAGAACTGGACAGTCTTTCACAGTCTAGCATGATGTTGATATTCCAGATAGCAGAAATATGTTTACAATTAATTATCTCAAGAACAGCTACCCACTTCCATATGACCATATGCTAAAGAGAAAATGAATTCTAATGAGCTTCCTCTAGAAAGAGCTGACAATAAAAACCAAACAGAACCCTATGATACAGACCATAATAATTATGGAAACTATCCTTAAACAGCACAAGGACTCATCTGTAGAACCAACTGTAGAACTAGTAACCCTACCTCTAAATCAAGTGCCAGTAACTGTCCATTTCTGCCTACTAAACACTATACTCCCCCATTAAAGATCAATACAGCAGATTTCAATTATACTTCTGTTGCTACCTCTTCTTTCCCAGCAGGCATCAAGGTGTAAAACATCAACAGCATCCTCTGAGTGATAGGTAGGTTATCAGGTCACTGCAACTAGTTTTGAGCTGCATTGCTCTCTGAATGATGTGGTACTGACCTGGCCCTGCACAGGCTGTTACTGGTGAGCGGGCAGCTCTGTGTACCCCACCGCACATCTCTCTTCTGACTAGAACAGGGACAAATTCTTGTAAACTTAAATTTGCGTTGCATGAGACAGGGAGCATGAGAATTGCAGGTGTTCTGTTTGCCACAAGAGGGCGTCCGTGTTACTGGGAAAGAGGCGAAGTAATTTGAGGTCAAATCCTTCCCTCAGACCAAACTGCCTTTGGCTTTATTCAGACAAAACTACAAGACATTCCAGTGGCCATGGTTGACGACTAAGGAATTTTTGCAAGATTAGTGAAAGCAGAACTTTTGTTCATGTTGGGGAAAAAAAAAAAAAAAAAAGATAACACTACTAAGCTAAGTCTTCTGGCAGCAGCCAGTATTTTCCAGGGAAGTCAAACAGAAATACTGCTCTTTAATGTCAATATCTAAGTGTGTAACTATGTGTTCAGAAAACATAATACCTAAAGCCTGTGGCTATACCATCCACATTTTTTCCCAAAAAAAACCCCAGGGCTAATATTGAAAATGCATCATTTGAGCATTTGGTATTCCCTGCTTCTCTCTTCTGTACTTTGGCTTGATGACAGTTCTACACAGGAAAACAAACTGAGGAAAGTGTATGTGTACAAATGATAAACATCATCCAGCCAGCAGCAGAAATAAAAACAAATATGGTAATTGCATGCAGTTAATTAAACAAAATTATGACCAGCAGGTGCTGTATACAGTACCTGGGAAATTTTCTTATCAAGCAAGTTCAATACAAGCAAGTTCAAGTTTAGGACAAGAGGAAATGGCCTCAAGTTGTGCCAAGGGAAGTGTAGATTGGATATGAGAAAGAATTTATTTCCTGGAATGCTTATAAAACTTGCCCAGGGCAGTGGTGGAGTCCCCATAGCTGCAGGTATTTCAGAGTATACATTAGTGCTTAGGGATATGGTTTAGTAGAGGATTTGTCAGTGTTACGTTAATGATTGGATTCAATGACCCTGCAGGTCTTTTCCAGTTTAGGCAATTATGTGGTTCTGTAATGCAGAGCCTAAATGTTTGGATTATTTTGGAGAATAAGCCAATCAGCAGGATCAAAACTGGTTGCATTAGGTGCTTACAAAACTCGACTGCAGACAGCAGCAGTTTTTCCAGTGACCTCACAGGGCTTCATTTCTGCTCACAGATCAGATTGGAAAAGACAAGGAGCACACCAGAGTGTACTGACTCTCTATGGTGTCTGGGGCTCCAGTAAGTTGAGGGAGAATGCAAGGAGGTATCTTCTAGGGTAAAAACAGGGGTGATGATGAAGGTGTACATTAGCATGTCTGCAGCTTAAATGGAGGCTGTAGACTTGTGGCCTCTGTTAAATACATCTGTGGTATCTAGAAACATTATAAAGTCCATATTCACATATAAAATGTCCCCCTTTTTTCCAAAACCTGACAGCTATTTCAATTTTAAATATGGCTCTCTAAAATGTAGTAAATAGTCACAGTCACCAACCACTGCAGTGAGTAAATTGCTACTTAAAGAAATAAAATATTCTCAAAGAAGGAACTTAGTAGTTCTGATATAAAAAAAAAAAAAAAGGCAAGGAAATGTCCATGAGATTTCTAACTAAGGCAGTGAGGTTCTCATGGTGGGAGTAGTGCAACAAAAGTAGTCCTGAGTATAGGACAGAGATTGTTCGTCTTATAAGACTGACTGAATTTCTGCAGTTCCTTTTTCCTACTTCTTTTCTTTAAGTGCACCAAAGATGTCACACAATGCAAAACCCAAGGCCTACATCAATGATGAAAGAGCATGGGATGAAAGATATGGAGCTCTCTGATGTGTCTTAAAGGCACCCACTTCATTATCAGAAAGTGCCAGTAACAAAAGCAGTTGGTTACATGACAAACTGCACTGAACTCAGCAGGATCAGAAAGGAGGCATCTCAGGTTGGATTCCCAGAAAAGCATCTACATTTAATTCTTTATTCAAGAATCTCTTGAACATTTCAGGTGTATGTAAATGGGCTTATTTTTCCCTTTTTTTCAGTTCTCTCTTTCTCAGATAAATTTGTCTCTTAAAACAAAAAAGAGTCCTACAATACAGAAGTCATTTAATTTGAAAGAGAGCAAACTCACAGCTATTAAGCTATTAAACACTGTTGGGTTATGAATAGTATAAAATGACATGCCTTGTAAAACAGCCTTTAGAAAACCTATGCTTATGGGTTTGCAATTTTTTTTTTTAAGTGTCTTTGAAATAATTGCTTAAACAAATTATTCCCAGTGGTATTTGTGGTTCAGACTGTCTTGTAAATTAAAATATGCAAGACATTGGCTGAAAACATTCACACAGAAGAGGTTTATACATCTTCAGCACCCCAATTTGAATGAAACAAGCAAAAGTAACAAAGTCTATTAGATAAAAATAATTTCAGATGTAAATACTGAGTGTATACTTTTTAATAATTTAATGTGTGCTTTTAGAAACATGTAAGTAATTTTGCAGCAGCTTCAGCTTTTTCTTTTTATTTGTAAAAGAATCCCCTTCCCTTCACTAAACCGAGTTAGTTGTTTAATGTGAAGTGAGAACTTAAGTCTCTGAATGCTCAGGCCATGATTTTCCACATGTCCATTTCCCTTCAACTACTACAAATCAGCTTTTTCAGACAGCACAGGAAATACGAGGCCAAAATGTGGGGAGTTTTCTCACAGAAAAAGGTCATGATTTACTGCCAATGAACAACCCGTGTTCATAAGACCTAATGAGCAACTGTGAAGGAGCTGTGAGAAACTGACTTTATAGCTAATTTGGAAGAGGCCTCGAAATACTGATAGGAGATTCCTGCCTTCCTCTCTCGGAATGTAGAAAACAGAACTTTGTCCACCTGCAAAACTTTGCCAGAGAAAGTGCTAGCTTCACACGGCGGGAGGAATGACGACTGTTATTTCTGTAGCTCTGCTGTTTGACCAATAGCAAAAGATGTAAACACGCTTTGCTTTTAGAAACACTATAAATGTAGAATGGTTGTGAACAATCACATTGATTGCAGTCATTACTTCGGGTCCAGCCGATAGTCCGGCTGAAGGGGGCACGACTTAGCCAGCTTGGCTCGATTCGTAGCTCCGTTAGGAGAACGATGTGCTCATATTGAGTCTAGCCATTCGTCCAGCGGTGCTCTTTCCGACACCAAAATAAGTCCAAATGCAAGCAAACTATGTACAGCTTTGTTTTTATCAGCTCAATGTCATGAAAATGAGAGACAGCAATTGCCTTTTTTAAGACTATGATAGTTTTGTCACCTGGCTGAGGTGTGAGGTAGTCCCAGGGTGCTTAGACAATATCTGCCAGGGTCCTACAGCAGACAAAATAGTGTGTCTGGTTTCACAGAAGTCATGGTTGCATCCCTGATGAGAGACTCTGACTGACTTTGATCCAGTCCCAAGGGGCTGTATGTCCCCAGTACCTGCAGGCTCACCTGGAGCACTCCTTATTTTGTATTCAGCCTTTCTCTGTAGCAAAGGTGATCAGAAAATCATTTCTCAGCCTTAATATGCTATTGAAGACTTGGGCCCAAGGAATCCTCTTCTGCAGCAGAGGAGTGGTGAGCTGCTCAGGGTGTTACACTGCCTGCTGTGATGGGCTGAGTGGGACCACCACTGGATGAAGGTTCTACCTGAGACTGCCCTGCTGGCAGCGTGAGCCCTCTGCACCCTTCGGTGAAAGCTGTTTGTGCTCATATGCTAAACACATCTGTTTTGGATAATCCCTAGATATTCCTCACATCTTTGTCCATCCTATAAATCTGTTCTGGGCATTCTCCTCCTTTTCCTCCCTCCTGTGTAGTTTTGGTTACATGAATGCAGTGTCACAAGGTACAGAATTTTTGCCAGATCAGCTTTACAGCAAATCACTTTCTCTCAAACCTATCAGAATCCAGCTTTTATTTTATTTGGCTCTAAAGGAAGTTGAAAAATCCATTCATGATCACATTTTGACCTAGGATTAGTACTACTTATATTGGGTCTGCACATAGTTTCCTTAAAAAGCCACCACTTAGGCACACACATTTGCTGTCTGGATTTGTACATTTTGCTCCAAAGCAGGGGTCCTACTCTCCGGATTTCTCTCCACCACTGCAAAACTAGCGCACACAGCCTGATGGAAGCAAGACACAGGTCTCTGCTGTTCACTTTACACACCTGATGCTCGATGGAGACCACTACTCACCCCAGCTCAGGGTACCGTGCCATGACGTAGTTGTAGCATCTTCCCAGGATGACTTCTTGCAGATTCTTCGTGGTTCCTCTGTCCTTCCATTTCAGCATTTTGGGACTGACCTCTTGCTTTCCGTGAGTCAGGACAGAGGCCAGCACGACGGCGAGGACGAGGGCGGCCAGCAGGACCACGATGCCCACCAAAAGGACGGTGCGCTGACGCGTCCGTGCAGAGCCCTGCTGGAACGGCATCCCGCCAGCACCCACTGAAGAGCAGCAGCAACTGCTCTCCCGGCGCAAAGGGATAACAGCTTTCTAGCGAGTCACCCCGCGCCTCCCCCCTCCCCGGGCTCAGCCCGGGATGACACAGACACCCCGCCCGCCCGCCCCGGGGTCACCGGCCTCCCGGGCCACCCTGGCTGCAGCGGGGCCGGGGAGCCGCTGGGGGAGGACGGGACAGCTGGTCCAGACCCGGAGGCCGCTTCTCACCGCCCCACTCCCAGCGGGTTCGGACCAAGTCAATCGTTTTTAAAGCCAGACAATGACTTCTCAGGGCTCGGGACATGTCAGCCGTTTTTAAAGCCAAACGATGGTGTTTCGGGGCTCGACTCGGGAAGATGACAGCTCCGCTACTGTTTGCCTTCTGCCTCTCCCTTTGCCATGACCTCCCCGAGTTAAACTTCGCCAAATTCTCAGCGAAAACTCTTAAAAGAGAATCTCTGGCAATTACTTGTAAAACTCCCGAAGTCTTTATTCAGAGAAACATTCCGTGGCAGCGACATGCTCTAGCTAATGTGTAAGTAAAAGCTGAATTTAAATGACCCCCGTATGTTTTCTCTAATTTGTTTTTAAATAGTAGATGTTGAATCTGACTTTACCAAAGGCAATTATGCACTTTCCTATAGTAAAAAAAAAAAAAATATATAAATATTTCATTAACACACAATGGGGTATTTTATTTCTCTCCCTTGCAGATAGGCTTGGATTAGTCATGACAAGAATTTCTAAGACTAATGTGTAAATTGTGGGTGTTGGAGGCTGTGTGAATTCATCTAACGAAGCATTAAGTGTTCTCTGCAAGAGGGAAGTTAGTTCCTTTTTGTCTTCTCCAAATAGGGCCATTCTACTTCCTCAGCCAAAAGACAACATAAAATAAAGCTCAAATCTAAAAATGTAAACAAAAGAAGCTATGCAATAGCAAACTAAAGTTAACTATGCATTATTAGCAAATTGTTCATAATAGTTTATCTATTTGTCTTTACCAGGTTGACTGCCAGAAAGGGCATTTGCAGCACACCTCACTGAGGTAGGACTAGGTGGTTCTGAAACACCTGAGACATGCTGTGGTCTGACCAAAGCCTTCACTGGTAAGCAGTATGGTAAGTGCATGAGCTGAGGTTTTCTTTGGGAGGGTTTTACTCAGAACTGAAGCCTCAGTTTGAGGTTCAGGAGTGTTTGAGGCTGCTCAGGCCTAAAGTGGTCAGGCGATTGGACAAGATGATTGCTGTAGGTCTCTTCCAACTGAAATATTCTGTATCTCTTACTAACCTTGACATTTCTTCATAAGAGAGGTAACATTACATGATACTGCTTGTGTCCCCTCAGTGTTCCTAAGCACATGTTTTGCAAAAAACACAGGAAGCTCTGTAGGACACAATTCAGTAAGAATTAGCTCATAAAGAAAGTTTTTTCCCCATAATCCTTTCACTGTGCATGTGGGTTTTGCCTTGGCAGACTCAAATGGTCGTTCTTTATTTGTTCTTTGTTTCCATCACCCGGTAAATATGAATGCAAGGTATTCACAGCTGAACTTCTTGGTCTTTTATTGCACATGAGAGAGATTGAATTTGTTTGTTTTCCCCTTAATATTTGTTTGCATGTGTTTTCAACTTGCTGGTCTTTTGTTTCATTAAATGAAAACCATGTTGGGGAAAAAAACCAAAATGAACAAACAACTAGTTATCCTAAACTGTTTATGTACTAAAACTGCAATCTGCTTGCTCGGGATATTGAAAATATGCATCTTCAGTAAGTAAGAGTCACTTTTAGAGTGGAAAAATGGAATTGTTTTAAAAAACATTATTTTTTTCCATAACCTAATATGTGAAAACTTTTTTATTCTGTTCAGATATGGCACTAATTCATTAAGAATAAAGTAATAAGGTGAGTGCAGACTTGATAACTCTGGAAGGTGTCATTACTGCTGATTTTGTAATGCTTAAAGATACATAAGGAATGTCAAAGAGAAGTAATAAATGTGTAGCCTTCTTTCAGTAGGTCTTGGCAACCAATCAGTATGACTAACTAGGACAAACAGAGTGGAGGGGGCAGCAGAAAAGACAGTAAAGTCACATGCTCCCAGGGGTTCAGAAGGTGATGGTTTCTTTCACAGTATGAATGTGAACATGAACTCACTCCTTACAAATGTTCTGACCCAAGAGGATTTCCACTAGAAGTGTAAGTAAGATGATAACAGTGCTTAGCAAAGAAGGGATGAAACAGTATTCCCTGAACAGGACAGTGGGAGGGGGCACAGAAGAGAAAGTGAAGTGCGGAAGGACAAAGGGAGGTGAAAAACAATGTGTTTTATAAGGGTCTTGCATCCCTTAAGTCTGTGGAGTGAGCTGGATTTCCCTTCTTTCCTGAGCAGTTTTCCCAAGCAGACATGTAAACTGACTGACTTTATTGCACAGGAAATCAGGACCCCCAGCAGGAAATGAAAAATTAGGATTTGTGCTGAAAGTGCTGTGCTGTGAAGTGCTCATGGATTTGTATTGCTCTTGAACTGGTTTGTTAGTTGGTTGGTTTTGCCTTCTATAAGGAAACTGACAGTTTGTAAATGGATCATGCCTAATAAATTGTTAACATTTGGAACTCTCTGAGATGCATTAATTTCCAAGATAGTGAATCTAAACTAATCTTGGCCTTATCAAGGTATGACTGCTCTTTTGCCAGCATTTTCACTACATCTTTGAGGGACGATTAGAAAGTGATAAAAGATCAGAAGATATAAATACTTCAGGCACATAATTACCAGCCTCTGCTTTGATACCCTGCATTGCAGCAGGAGACTACTATAAGAATGGACCTGTATTATGCATAACTTATCATCCTACATGTGTACTGTGAGTATTGTAAGAGTATTGCTATCTTCCACTGATAGCTGCAGATTCTGCAGATGGTGTTTTTGACACAGCATGGGATAACAAACTGACCCCCAGCCACTCCCAAGGTTTGAGCACTCAGAAGTTTAATTTATCTTTTTTTTTTTTTTTTTTTTTTGCTATCCATTAATAGTTCTGGCTGGTACTCAAAATAGACTGAAGGAGAACACAAAAAAATCCTTCCCAGTAGGAACTGCTGATAAAAGGTGGTGTGCAGCAGGTGGGACTGAAGCTGTCCAAAACAACAGTGAGCTGCAACACAGGTAAGAAAGTATATGTTGTTCATCTTTTCCATGCTTCTACGAAACTCTGGAAATGTTTCTTCTCAATGAGTAAAATGTTTGTTAGAAATATTTTATGACTGTATAGTTTGCCCGGTCACTCCTCTCTGGCCTCTATTTTTTCCTCAGGTGTGCTGTGTGGCTAGTGCTCTGGTAGGAATGGAAACAATGCCCTTGCCTTTAATGGTAGGTAGTGAGCTCAGCAGATAAGTGATCCATGTGATAGCATAAAAGTCTGCCTCAAATGCTATGCAGGCAGTTTTAAGAGTCACAAAGGTTCATTTTAGTGTAATGTTTAGATACCAACAATACCACTGTATTCAGAGTGCCACTAATCATTCCCAGTCTTCTGGACTCCTGTAATTACTGTCTGTCACTTCTCAGTTGAAGTTATGAATAAGGGAATTTGAACTGAAAAAAGCAGAAGCTGTTATAAAAATTAAAGAATATATGTCTTGGCTTTTGTTGGAACAGAAATTACTATAGTCTTCTCATTGCTTCCCAGTGTTGCAGAGTAAATGCTGTCATAACATTTAGAGAGGGTTTGAGATGAACACTGAAAATAACAGGATAAATGGTCTGGGATAAGGCAATCATCTAGTACAAAGTGACAGCTGTGAAGAGCTGTGTGCCATCCAACGGCACACACCAGCTTCTGTGAAAAATGCATTTGTAACTCTTTGTCTGGGCACCCTGTTCAGCTGCCCTTTCTTTCAACTCTTCCGCCTACAACAACAGTGATCTTTCCTGGAGAGCTGTGCTCCAGGCCATGTGCATGAGCACTCGCAGGATAGAGGATGCTTATTTAACCTATAAGTTGCTCTGTTTTCCTGGTGGCAACTGCCTACCCTAGAGATATAGGTGAACAAAGGGACCCACTGACAGACAACGGTGCCTTAACTCTGTGCCTGCACCGGCAGTCATCTAAAGGACATGAAAAACATCTCATTCTTGTCTTTTTGCAAAGCCATATCCACTGCTGGGAACCTGGACTGCATGATGCTCCTATTAACTACATGATCTGTCTGGAGGTGGTCTGGGTCTGAGCACCAATATTCTCTTCCTGACCTCTAATCTTTTTTTCTTAGCTGATTGCTGTTACCCAGTTGTTTTCTTCAGCATGGTGGTATTGCCTTGCTCCTTTGTTGTTACTTGACAGAAATTTCTGCTCTTATTGCATTTTCATCTCCTGTAAATTCTTTACTTATGATGACAATACACTTCATTATATGGCAAAGTCCTAGTAACAGATATCATGAAGGGTTAATCTCTTCAGAATAGAACAGTGTGGCTTCCATTCACAGAGATAACAAGATCATCAGTTCTGTAGCCCAGTCCCTCAGCTTTTGGTTGAAATGGGCTAATTCACAAGTTTTTGAGAGGGAATAGGCTGGCAGATGGAAGAACAGACAAGCAAACCAAGTGATTGCATAGGCTTCCTTTCATTTGTAAACCAGGCTCAAGATAGATTATCTTCCCACTGATAAGGGTGAAAACAACTCTGCAACAGCAAAGATGCAAAGTGTTGTGGTAAATACCAGTATGATGAAGGTGCAGTACAGAACCCAGCTGATTATCTAGGTAGTTGGGTTTCAGACCTTTGGCAGCTAATCTGATACTGCAACATATCATTGTCTTAATTTTTTTAGTATATTCATATTTTTCTCCATTCTTTGAAAGAGTATTACACACTTTTCTCTCTCTGCTTCATTGCACACAGAAGCCATTTGAAATTTAATAAGCCTTTTCTAGTTTTCCTCTGTGGTTTGTATATCGAATGCAGGGCTCTGCTGACACGCAGCGGCCATGCTGCCCTGCAGCAAAACCTGTGGCAAGTGTAGAGATGGAATTTGCTTCTTCTGAGCACCTACAGCTGAGGGCTTCATGCATTTATCTTATAACTGTTCCATTAAATTGCTGTCTCCTTCAAAAGATTATTTAGTTAATACCTGACTTATGTCTAAGTAGTTCACTGAAGCAATCACTAAAGTAGATGTAAAACTGACTGCTGAGTTTAAAGATGCACGTGTCTGCATTTTCATTGCTTTATTTTAGACACTTGCAGCTTTTCAAATCTATAAGATTTCTGTCCTGAACTCCTAACTATCCTGAAAAATCATAGAGAAATTAATTGCATAGCAGTCCTCAGAAGTAAAAATGCTCCGTGTGTGTATGTGTGTGTGTGCATGTGTGTTGATTCATTGCTAACATATTTTGTGTGAGGAGGTGCCCCTGAACCATTTTTGTTGGAAGAGTCAGTAATTTCTTGTTACCTGCCTCTGAGTCACTAATGGACACTTCCAAACTAGTTAATACACCCATGTTTAAAGACTGAAGACTTCAAATGGAAACACCATCAGACCACAGGCATCCTTATATTTAAGAATTACAGGTTAGAAAACGGTGTGAACTTGCTTTTTCAAGCCCAGATAACTGTATTCCTCATAAAAGTGACTTTGTACACTGTGGGTGTTCTGAATATGGCCACTTTAAGTGTATTTTTGTTATAAGTATGGACATCATGATCATATTACCCTTCCCTGGGAAGCAGAAGAGTAATGCAGAGGAACCATTGCTATTCCCTTCTGCTGTACATGTTCCCACTTAGTTGGGAATCATCATGTCCCATCACTGTTATCACTGCTGCATCCAACTGTGGATGCACACACAATGCTCCATGCTGATGGCATATTTTGGCATTAACTCCCCTTGTAGCTTGTGGGTTTGAAACTTCAAAATCATCAGGCTGCCTGCAAAATGGGTCCTCCTCTGAGTGCTGCAGGTGAGAACAAGCCCACCTGACCACAGAGCAACTGGTTGGAGCTGCTGGTCCCAGAGTGCAGGAAACAATCCTGTAAAATGCCACCAGTGAGCCATTATTTGCAGTTTGTCCATTACAGGCTGCTGGGGCTTTCCATCTCTTTCATCTCAATCACTTGTAAGCAGCCTGTTTTTCCATGTGGAAGTGATTCATTTTGTTTCATGCCCCGCTGAGGGGTTTAGGTGGGGAAATGAGAGTGCTTGATCAGCCCATGCTGACAAGCGTGATGCCTGTCTCCTCTCAATAACGCATTCTGCTCTCTCAACTGGAATGTACGATTTTTTTCCTATGTGTTCTCACAGATGAGGAGAGTGTGGGAGAACCAAATGTCACCACTGTGGCTTGTAGTTTTGTCAGTGACCTTTTCGTTACCCTACACGCACTCCTGGCTATATATGGTGTGGATGCTTCTCATCTCAAGGTTTGTGTAGGAAGTTGAGGGTATAAGGAAAGAAAGAAAAGCCAATACAGATGTAATCTAAAAAATATGATAGCCATTCTGCTTTTTATATAAATAATGTGAAGAGACACATATAAGAGGAATTTAATGCTGGGCTGGACTGTGTCCTGAGGCTGATGAACCGGTTTTGAACTGTAGAGCCAGAAAGACCCAGCACAGCAGCACATGACAAAGTGACATCTAAAATGAGTATTCTATCAAGACAAAGCCTTCTTGTACTTGCACAGGCTCACACCAGTAATTTCTCTATCATCTGTCCCTTTTTCCTCCTATATCTGAAATGCAATACTTGTGCACTGATGAAGGGCAGGGTGGAGTATGCCTTAGGGCCACCAGCAGAAAGATTTTTCATTCCTGTATGAGTCACTGGATGGTCTGGTTAATCTGTCTGTCCTCTGTCACGCCTGCACTTTGGAATAAGCTTAGGTACACATGGGACGGTGGAGTGAAGTCCTGCTTCAGTTACTCAAGGAGATCCCCCTTCCCCACTCCCATCTGCTCTTGCCATCTTCAGCATCTCTCTCCTGTAGCCCCACTTCCATGGTTTGTCTTTGTCCATGTAAAATTGGCCTCTCAAGGTGAATCAGTCCAATGCTCTGGTGCTGAGCACCAGCACTGACTGGGTTGTCTTTCAGTGACCTGGTGCAGTAGAAGAGTGGTAATACACTGTGCTTTACTGCGGATTAATGGATCTAGTAGTAGTAGTATTCTCCCAACTCATGGAGTCAGTGACACATTTATAGATGTTAACCAGCAGGATGGGGTATTACTACCCATAGTAATCAGTGTCCAGATGAGATGCATCTGAGGGTAGTAAGGACTGCAAAGCTACTCTTGTCTTTGAGATGTCCCTTCCAATCTACATGACTTTCTTAAAGTACATTTTTTTGATAACTATTTGCAGCATGCAGAGTGATCTCTGTGCTTTTCAATGAATAGCTAGTGTACCTAAAGAACTTTATCAGACAGGTTTCCAAAGATATTGGGATTTAGGGAATTGAATACAGATGGAAATCTAGCTAATCTTTCCTTGAAGACAATAGCTGAAATAAATTATGTATAAGAGCAAATCTCCAGGAATCCTAAGTTGACTGTTAATGCAACATGTTGTGGAATATTATCTGAGCTGCCTAAATTAGAATTTGAAATGTCTTTGATAAAGCATGGTAACTATCAGGTTTTAAAATAAACACGCCCAGGATGACTGACTGCTAAAATTATATGGACAGCTAAAAATGTTATAAAAACAATGTTGTCTTTTCAGTTGTGCATTAGCATTATGAATTTTTTTTTTTTTTTTATAAAGGACAGTATTATGTATGACAGGCCCTTCCAGAAAGGAAACATTTAATAATTGCCATTCTTGGAAAATTCACACTATTATTTCACAACTTAGGTTGGAAACTCTGCAAGTTATCTGGTCCCAACACTTGCTCTATCATGGCTGACTTCAATGTTTAATTAGGTTGCTCAGGGCATCTTCCAGTGCAGTTTGGAAAACTTCCATGCATGGAGAATACAGAACCTTTCTGGGCAGCCACTCTCACAATGATTTTTTTTCTTTTTTTTTCCCCAGTGTTTAATCAGAGTTTTGCCTGCTGTACTTTTTGACCATTGCCCCTATTATTTTCACCGTACATCCCTGAAAAAATAATATGGCTCCATCTTCTCTACAGTGCTCTTTGGATAGCAGAGGAAACTATCCTTTCTGGGTAACTCTCTGGATCTTCTTTGGGAAGATTTGTTGCTATAGCAAGCAGAAGTGTCTCATGGAGAGTCGTGATGTTCAGGCTTTTACAACGAGGTTTCTGACACCCATCCACCAGTCACTTTGAAAAGGTGTTAAGAAATACTTCTGCTTAGATGAGTCGTTTTTGGAAGAAATAGACAAGATTAAGTAAAGCTGTGGTAAAGAGTTACAGCATGGATGTGTAAGGATCAATTCCTTTTTTTTTTTTTTTTTCCAAATGATTTCCATTAGGGATTTGGTAAAGCAGAAACAGGAGTGGACTCTTCGGTTCTCTTGAATCCCTGAGTCCTAGAATGTAATCAGATGTCCTACTTTCAAATGCAAAATGTATCTTGTCAAACATTGTGCTTTTAGTATGGAGGAGAAATCTTTTATCAGTGACTGCTAAATTTCTATCATAAGTAAATTATATTTCCAAACCTTTCTGATTGGTGGCTGGATAGGTAAGGTTTGTTTGCATAGATAATCATACCTGTTTTCCTATTATCCTGTGAAGTTCTTCTTCAAGTAATGATTCATTCAGGCATGTTTTGAAAGGCTTTCTTTAGTTGTATATATGTTAATTTTTTAAAAAGCCTTTCTGATCAGGGAATTCTTACCAAACACTTCAGAGAAAAACTATCTAAAGTCTTTCCACATGTTAGTGTTTCACAGCAGTCTACGGAGATAGTCTAAGCAATGAGAGCTTTTTAGAGCCCACAACAGAGTTCCCTAAATTAGTGGTCTGCTTTTTCCAGTAGTGGTGTGCCCTGCTGATATGCTACTGGAACCACTAGATTTTAAACTGCTTGTTTCTAGGACATGATTTATGGACCATCAGATCATTTCAGTAGGATTGTCTGGTGAGATACGCTGACAAGAATATAGATGTACCCTGAGCTTTCTCAGAAGTTACAGCATCTGTCTTCAGCTCAGATGTTCCAAACTCTACTGCAGCTTTTACTGCCTTGCAAATTAATAACATTATGATTGGATGTGCATTTAAATCTCATGCCCAGGGAAGGGGCATCTGGGAACAGATATTTCTTGATCATCCTCCACACAGCCCTGCACAGCCCAGTCCCTTTGCCTGTCTGTTTAGCACTTGCTCCTCCACTTGTTGCTTTGGAGCCAGCTGGAGCCCTGACAGCACTGACTGTGCTGTTCAATGTGGGACAGAGTAACACACACTAATGACTGCTTTTTTTCTTTGTTTATTGCAAATAAAGATCCCAAAGGGTCCAAAACATTTTCTCTCTTTGGACGAAGCTTCTTCCTCCCATTTCTGTGCTTTTTTCCCTTGCTGGCCTTCTCGAGTGTCAGGCCATCTGCTCCTTCCCTTTCACTCTGGGAGCCTGGAACTTGTATATGTACTTCCTAAGTTTTGCTGCAACCTGAAGAATTTACTGCTCTCACCAGTGCTGATTTTTGCATTTTGCAGTCCCCGGTTACTTTCTTGGCCAAACTAGCAGGCTTGTAACAAAACAAAGTCATAGTTGGGGTTTGTGCATTGATGTTCACGCAGAACAAGGCAACGTGCTGAGAGCTCCCTTCATACAAGTGTGGAGATGGAGGTGGAGTAGGGACACAAGCTGTGGGGTAGCTCCAGAACAGTTTGAGGAAGCAGGTTGCTTCCTTCTTCTGTGTCACCTTCACCAATTTTTGTTATGCCTTTCTATTTAGACATGTCAGAAAAGAATGTCCTTGACAGATTAAAAATAAATTACATTCAAGGGTATAGCGTTTAAAGCACTGATCTGCAGAGTGGGAGACCGATGCTTAATGACTCATGCATTCAACATGAATCAGGCTATGAAGAAAATATTTTTTTACTCAAAATGTTTAATTTATATAAAATGGAACAGCTGCAATAGAAGAGTTTGTAAGTAAGTGATTGTTATACTGAAGATGTAACCTACTAGTGAGGGATTCACTGTGATTTCTGATGAGGCTGCTGTACACTTTTTGTGCAAAACATTTTTTAAGGTTTAGTATTAGTGCAGGGGAAAAGCAAATGCAGTAACTTCACCAGCTTTCATGAAATGGAGTTCTTCTTTTCCGGCAGTACTAATTATTATGCTGCTCACACATTCTGCAGGGAAATACCCAGCAGGCTCCCATGCCACTAAGGCAGCCAAGGAAAGAAAAGTTAATAAAGACATATGCTCTGCAAGTCCAGGAGTGGGTAAATAGCAAAATATATCCTAAAAGAACTATATGGGGTAGATTTGCCACTTGGAAAGGGTCTGTGTGATTGTTCAAAGGTCAAATAACAAGAAACTTGAAAAACAAGATCTTTTCTGGTTGCCAACTATGTAAAGTATGTTTTTATATACATGTGTACAAATATTTATCCAGGATTTGATGCTGTGTTTTAAGTTTCCTGGTTATGCTTACTGTCCCTAACTACTTTTCACATGATATACACAATATTCTTTGCTTCTCGCACTCCTTTTTGATATAATTCCAGCAGCTATTTTTTGTAATTATGTTTTTATTTAACCCCATACTAATGGGCAGTGGTGACAGAAAGTTCAGGGTAAAAGCTCAGAATATTAATTCTGCTTTATGGAAGTACCAGCTCTGGATTTTCTGGTACCTTTCATTATAATAAAGGGAAAAGTAAGAATGAAGCATGACACAGGCCAGCATGTCTTACAGTTTGAATTTGATATCTGAAGACTAAACTTTCCACGGAATACTTTTTTTTTCTGCTTATTTGCCTCTCCACTTGTTGCCCCTGAAAATGGCAGTGTGAGCTAGGAGCTTTTCTACACCTATTCCCTCATTTACTGTAGCACACAGAATACCTATCATTTTCTTAGCACAGCTCTCTTGACTTTACCTGTTGTAAATGGGGAAAAAACCAAACTGCTTCCTGCAGTCTGGTGATCCAGCATTTGCCGGATTCTTGACTTATAATTCCAGTTTCTGCCTCTAATACTTTGCATTCCTTGCTAATTATTTATCCAAGCACTCATAAGCACCTCATACCAAACCATATCAGCTGTAATACCTAGGAGGTGCCCAGACAAACACAGTTCCTGGATTAAAAAGATATTTGTTTGTTGATTATTGTAACTAGTGGTATAATAGAGTTACTCCAGACATACAATTCTGGAGGATTCCCTCTGGCTGCACTTTGGGAATTTTCCACATTTACTGTTTCCACAGCATAGAGGTGTTCCTAGTGAAATGGTCACAAGTAAAAGTGGTTATTTTACCTTACTGCCTGCTACTGAAAGGATATAATTTCCTCTGCTTTCCTTCTGTAAAACTTCCAACATAACTTTACAACATAATTTTTGATATAATAGTTTTCCACTCATGTATTCTGCTAAAAATACAAAATAGAAGAAGAAAACTAATCTGAACCGAGATCAGGTTCACCTTTTGTGTGGCTGCCAGGGAGAGAGAAGGCAGGAGAAGAGGGGCTGGCTTGGCAGGGTGGATTGTCTGGCACAGTGTGAGGGTAGGTACAGCCATGATCCCAGGCTCCAGTTTCCTGCACCCCCTCCCTGCCAGCCTTCACTTCAGCTGTGTGGCTGCAGGAGGGGAGTAGGGCTCTCCTCTGAGCTTGCCTTCTCAATATGCAGGAAACTGTAGGAAATCAGATGCCTGCAGATTATAAACAAAATCTGGCAGATGAAAACTCTTAAATAAAAAGGCAAGGAAATCTGTGCTGTGCAGAAGCTGGAATTAGGAAAAACCTGAAAATCAGTCTAAAACTTGTAAAGTGCTTGAACCACCCTAATATTTAGCTAAATTAAGAAACTGTACCTCCCCATACTGAGCTATTTTAAACCAAACTTCTTGGCTCTGCTAAAAACAACCTTCTTTCACTTTACATTCTCTGTTGTTGAAGCAGGATATATCAAAATTATTTCTAGCTAATACAATTGAAAAGAAAATTACCAAAAGAATTTGTTTTCTTCAAATAAGTGTTATGCAGCTTCCTGAGGTTTCAGTTCAAGTGTCATTACTTTTAAGATTGCTGACAGGAATCACAGACATGTCAGCTGAATCACACCAAGGCCAATATGACAAAAATAAACACTAGCAGTATAAAAAGGGCAGAGAGGTGAACAAGTTGTCCTTCCTTTATTCTCATAACTTTTCACTCCAGAGCACTCAAGAGTTTACATTTAAAAGCAAACAGTGGGTATAAGCAGACATATACGTGTACATGCACTTACATACAGAAAAAAATGGAATTACTCTGAATTAGAGTTTGGCTTTTGTCAGATACAATGACTGGAAGACATGCAGCAGGAAAAAATAAAAAAAAGGTAGGTTAGCAGAAGAGTTCTTAAATGATCCACAAAACAGGCAAAGACAGGCAATACTGCTTTAATATCAGTAGCTTCCACAGGTCTGTCTGCAGAAATGCAGAGCACCCTTGTAATGGTCCTCAACATGATGATTTCATCTGACATAAGTAATTGGATTTTAACACATCTATACGGGATTCTAGCATCCAACTGGATTCAAAATGAGGTGATATACATAACTTTTTCATACGAAACATTTTCTCCCTTGAATTCCAGTCTGGAGACAGCTGTTTTGGCAGTACTGTAAATGCACGTATGAATGAGTGAAACATTTTGAATCTATATGTGAAGCACCCTGATGAACATTACCAGGCTTGCATGAGTTTATGGAGAAAAGCAGGTGCATCTTGAATGTTATGATTTCTCCAGATTTGGCATAGTTTTTACATGAGTGCTAAGCAGAGGCTTTAACAACTGTTGAAGACAGAGCATGGGTGTACCTAGCTGATCCTCACAGCATAAATGTAAAATACAGGTGTAAAGAACAATGTTCACACACTTTGTACGTGTAGAAATAAAAAATAGAGATATAAGGGATTCTTTTGCTCACAACATTTTGTTCATGTCTCTCCCTCCCTCTGGAAGTAATAAGTGAACTTATTGTTTCTCACTTTGCTGACACTTCATAGAATCATAGAATGGTAGGTGTTGGAAAGGATGTCAGGAGATCATTAAGTCCAACCCTCCCTGTCAGCACAGGAGCACCTGGGGGATGCCACACAGGAACAGATCCAGGTGGATCTTTACAGCTCTTTCCAAGCTGTTCCAGGAAGTTTTGAGATACTTTACTCAAAAGACATTGGAAAAAAATCTCACTGTCTGCCACTGAGTTGAAATAACGGGAAAAGAGGCAGGAACATTAAAAAAACACTGCAAGAGGTTTCTGAGTGTGTTGTTCTTGACATAGTTTATGTAGTAAATAACTTTAAATTATTTGATTTGTATCTATCCTACCATGTATTTTATTTTATTTTATTTTAATCTAGGATTATTTAGCATTTCATACAGTGTGTTTGGTATCATATGTACAACAGCCAGCACTGACTGCACTGCTGGAGAAGATAGCATCCAGAGGCTGGAAAGCTGTCACGGGCTGGAAAGCAAAAGTTGCCCAGATGGGATGCTTGTCTTGGAGTTGCTTAAGAGACACAAGGTTTGTTAATAGTATAAAGCTATTCTCTGAATCCCACACACACTATAATATACATATCAATAGGTTGGACATCACTAGAGCACTATGTACTATCTCTACAACCTGTGGTCCAAAATACATCTTGATATGATTTGATGTGGACAAATAAAAGCCTGAACAAAATTGTTTGGGTTTAGTTATCTGATCTGTGTCTTTGTTACCTCTCATTCTGGCAGTTGCTGTTAAGGACAGCATCAAAACCTCAATAACAATGAGGAGGATGCTGAAGGAACCAATCAAAGGATTAATGTTTCAGCATAGTTAGGCAACAATCTGAGGCATAATAGAGCCCAGGTTTTCAGTGGACTGTAACTTTTGACTTCAGTAGTTTTTCAAGTGCCTGAAACAGACACAAAAGGACTTTAGGCTGGAGCCTAAATCCAGCTGTGACACAGGCAATTGCAACCAAGTGTGTAGTATAAAGGGATTTGCATTAAAATGAAATGAAAGATTATTACGGGAATGGAAGCTGGACAAATAAGCCACAACAACATATTTTAGATATTTTATCTTTAAAGCATACAACACAATATAGTTCTACCAGGGACTGAAAGAATGTAAATCTACTATGGAGTCCTAAATCAGATGCACTAATAGGAACATCCCATCCAAGTTGCCTGACAACCAGCGAATACACACAAAAATAAATAATACAGAAGCTAGCAGAGAATGTGCAACAAAGTTCTTAAGGTTTTTTTGTAGAAGAACAACTTCTTTTTTTTCTTTTTCCCCAAGATTAATATGTCATCTTGGTAGCTGGATGTCTTGGTAGTTTAGAGGAGCATCTAGCTGGAACACTTAGATAAATTACAGAAGTAACTCAAGAGACCTTCAAAAAGGCATCTGCTGTCTCATCAATATATACTGAAGCATGCTAACTGAGTTCACTGCAAGCAGGCAGATGTCTGACTTGGCAAGTTCTCATCTGAATTTGATATGCCATCATAGTGTTCAACCATCACATCATGGTGGAAAACCTGTGGAACTTTCTAAACCTGGTATTCCTACTAGTGACTATCCAGTGGCCAGGAAACAGCAGCTGTACAGATGATGAAGCAATCTATATTATCTGGTACAATACTGTATGCAAAGCAGGATTTTAATGAATTATAGTTTCAGGTAAGTTTGCCCAAGTACTGAATACTGAACCACTTAGAAAATTACTTTAATTTTTTCATTGTGTCACCTATTGTATCTTGTACCAAGTGTGCAATCTAAGCTCTCTCCCATCTGAATTAATATTTCCCCTTCCCAAAACACAATGATCAGATGGTTTTGAAGGCCAAATGCTAGGATTGTTTTTATGAACAAGTAAGCTATGTGGGAGATGTACAATAGGCACAGTTTCACTTTTCTTTCTGAAATATGTGAACAGGCAGTATTGTTCTCAGTTTAATTCTAGGTAATAAGGATAAGAGGAAATAACAACAGATTTCTTCTGTTAAAGAAAAGGAAATGAAGGGTGAGGCTTTCTAGCAGCAGTAGAAAATTTTTTGATAAAGTTATTCTAGCTAGAAGTATGCAGGGTTTTAATATGCAGTTTTTTAGTCCCAGAAGTAGAGTGAAATAGCAGTTAGAAATTAATTTAAGCCAAATTTAGAGCCAGCTAAGCGAAACAGAGGATATAGGTTCCGTTGATTAACTTAATACACTAAAGCAAATCTGAACAAAAAGCCTGCAAAAGAAACAAACGTGAGCTTGTTCCAGCTGCCTTCTCTGTCTGAAGATATAGGTCCTCTTTGTGCTGCTGGTGCAGATCTGAAGAAAAGAAAACAAACAGGATGTTCACAGCACAGAGCTGAGTTAGGATTCCTTTAATTATCAGGGGTTGGTTGCCAAGGATAAAGTTTGGAGTCCAAATGTTAAGATGGAAGTTTTTTGATATGAGCTCTCCATCGGATTCCCTTTGGCTGTCACGATTTTATAAACAGGATATCTGTGCATTAATGCTGGGAACACTCCTTTCTACCTTAGTATCTGAATCTCCTTGTCTCTCCACATCCATTTACTGTCTCTGGCCTTAAGCTGGAGATTGTTTAGAGCTCTTCTTGACAGCAGTTGTCCTAGAGGTCTATATTTTTACAGCACTTGATACATCAGTATCCAGATCCATCTCTAAATCTCCCTGACATTGCAATAATGCAAGTAATAAATATCACTACTGAGAGGTTTCATCTGGCTTCCTTTCTGATTATGTTTGCAAGCCATCTATGCCATCTAGTGGGTATTTATTTACTTGCGAGCCTTCTTCAAACGTCAGGCTGCCAGCTTAAGCCAAAATCCAAATTGTCCCTCAACAGGAACAAACTTCAAATCTGCAAAGGAGTTAAGGGGCCATAGCCCCAAGAAGCCCCAAGTACATTACAGCAACTTCTAGGCCATCCCTCTACTACCCTGACGCAGCTATTTTCTTTGGTATGCCAAAATAACAGGGTTGTGGTGACAAAAAATGTCACTTGCACAACTCTGATGTTTTTTAGCTCAGGCCATTATTTCTGGGAGGCTAAGAAGGCAGCAAACAGTCTTGTAACTGCAAACAGCCATTGCGAAAGGGGATGCAGGAGATTCTGCATGGTTAGTCTCACTATTATTATTGAAGTATGAAGTATAATACAGAGTGTACACTAAGCACACACACTCTGCAAGGGAAACCTTTGCCTAACAGCTACTCGCTCTTAGTAAGTGATACCACTACTGACCAAACTGTTCCCATGTCAGTTAATGGACCATCAGAGAGCAGGGAATCCATGCACAGAGAAAACAGAAGATAATCTTGAAGATAATAATCAAATATTTTATATACATCTGCTTAGGGCTCTTTCGGAAAGGGCAGCTAATTTCAATGGAAATGGTAATTATTGAAGAGAAATAAGTGATTTGGAAAAAGTGGAAGCATTCATTGGATTGAAGTATTTCAGCTACTTAAATTTCGGAGAGAGGCGGTGACAGTTCAGATTGGAAAGCTGTGTCTTGATTAGAGATAGCATAGATATGAAGTGATTTGAGCCTCTTACATTGCATGCATACAGGAGGGAATAGAAGGCTTAGGAATGAAAGAAACAATTAACTTTTCCAAAGAAGGATGATAACAGCTGAGTTCTTTAGTAATTACCCCAGAAGAGTATGAGACTGGTGCTTAGAATACACTAGTGACTTTGAGGCAAATGGTTTAAAACCTGGGAGAAGAGAAAAATCTTCTGTTAAGAGTTCACAATATTCTATTTTTCTGAAGTCCTGTAAAGTGTTGATTGTTTGTTTGGTTGGTTGGTTTTCCCTCCAGCTTGTTAATATCATTTCCTCTAGTTTGTAAATATCACCACCATGTTCATAGCTTCAGTTTTGCATGAGACAACTGTATTTTCCTTTGGCACTTGAACATGTCTTACTACTCATGAGCAGAACAAGGAAACCCTATTTTAATCTACCATGCAAGTAGATGTTAAAACTAACAAACAAATATCTTAAAGGGATTGGAAGCCCATTCTATGATATATAGAAGAAGCCTGGAGCCATCAGTGATGTCTAAAATGCCATTGTTTTCATCACACATTTACAAGTTGATGCTGGGATATAATTTGGATGTAAGAACAAATGTTATGGCATGATAAGTAAAAGCATTCAGTAGCCAGCAGGAACAGAGAACAGTCACTTTGTTTGGGCAAATTGAAAACTGAACATACACTTTTCTGTACTGCATGAAGCACTACTGCCAAACAGAGGCAGGCAAGCAGGACCTGCACCTCTCTGCTGCCATAACCAGGGACAGCAAGTCAGGTTTTTCATAACCAAAGTTATCACTGCAGTATTACATAGGTACTAACACATATAAGATTTGCAAGTGCTTGAATTAGGGTAGAAAGGACAGCAGGAGATGTGATGTGCCCACTGTATGGATTATGCATAAAAGTAATATAATGAGGGATATATGCATCTATGTTTCCTGAAACTTTCCAAACTGTGAGGAAGTTTTCATATTCAGATCTTCAGGTATCTTATGTGTACCTGTATAGCAAGACCATACAGATTAAGAAAATTAGTCACAATTGAAAACAGTAATCTTTACAGTAAATTCATTGTAATACATACGAAACTAATTGAAGCCTCTTTATATAATTAAGGAAAATATGGATAGAAGTGAAGCTATTAAAACTTAGTTTTGGAGTGATGCTTGCTAACTAAGAAAGTTGGATATAATCTGACTTCCTTGCAGGTAACCTACTGGTCCAAAGTAAACACATTGAATTATAGAAATTGGGTTTGCACAGAAAATGGAATATAAAAAAAAAAAACTTCTTCAAAATTTAGAAAGTTCCAGTAGCTGGAGAAATGTCCTTTCAGTCTCTTGTCATTTGGCCTAAAATTTCATTATTCAAAGAAGAATATTAATGAAAGAAATTTCAAATTTGTAATAGATTCTGTAGCAGAACTCTGATATTTCCAAAGTTCATTCATACCATTAGTGATACACAGCATGATTTATGAGAACTGATTAACAACTATTTTTGAATAGCAGGTGCTGACAGACCATTGTGCACAGTTTACAGGTAGAAATTGCTTGCTCAATATTTGGTAAGTAATAAATTAAGGAATACTGTATATTGCATATGGGTGATATAAAACAGATGATGAGGTGGAATCTGTTATCTGTTGAACTGTTGACTTCTGCATTATTCATTGGACTATAAAACTGAGGATGGATTTAACTTCTTTTACTTACGATGAAAGGGTACACCTAGAATCATCAGGATAATCCAGACAGAGTAAGAACATTACAGACCTGTGAAGATAACCAATTAATTTAGCATCTTTCAGACAGAAAACTGAGGAAAACAAAAAAACCACACACACAACAACAACACAAAAAAAACAAGAACAAAAAAAACCCAACAAACCACCACAAACTTCACAGTATTATCATGTTTATATATGTCAGTTATATTTATCTCACAATCTACTGTGAATAACTAGAGTTCTAAATATTTCTTTGTATAAATAGTAATTCTGCAGACACTCAGTTGTGTTTTTAATTGTTGTTCAGATTTCCAATCCAAATGAAGATTTTACAGTGAAGTGGATTACATGAGGCCATCGCCTGTGTCTGACATTGGGTAAGTACAGAGTTCTGCTTAATTATACAATACTGTGTAGTGCTTTGCTGAATTTATGGCCAAAAAAATGCTGTCTGAGAAATGTGACATTACTCCTCCAATATACCAGTCTCTTACTGAAGACACAACATTAATGATACCTGAGAAGGTAAGAAATCATTTAAATGATGAGGTGCTTCTGCAAATACACCATATTAGTGAACAGTTTTAACTTACTTGTAATTGTCTGTGCAGGTGACATCATAACCAAGGGTTTTCAGCCTGTTTTCTAATTTATTTACAGTATTAGTTCCACAGGAATCTCTGTGAGAAAGGAATTTAATATTATTCAAGTCTTCTCTTATCTTATTCCTTTCATTGAACTTGAAATTAGAAATTCCCATTACTTTGCCTCTCCTATATTCTTTAACACCTACAGAAAAGTAGTATGCATTGCTATTTAGAATGCTGCATTTTCTTACAGTTGTGTTTAAGATTTTATACTTGGTTTGCGGGGACTGGAAGACTGGCTTCAGCCAGTGTAGCATTTGAAGTTGCTACAAACCATTCATTATTCCTGCCTTTAATATTTCACTGGACAAAGATAAAAAGATACATTCAATTTTGTAAAATAATAAATGTTTAATTTGTAATATTCTTTGGCATCTATTTAGGTGGTGCTAACCTTGGTGCTAGCTGTCTTTAAGTTGTTTAAAAATAATACTGTTTTTTGAAGCTTTTTCTCTCTCGAATACAGAACAGAGAAACACATGGAGAGAGAAAAAAGCAGAAACAATTGCAAACTTTTTTGAAACTAATTTCAGATAGACTTTTTTCTTAGTAAAATTGCACTTGTGTCTTCACTCAAGGTCTGAGATGCACACACACATCTAGTCAAGAGTGGACTTCAGAATTAACAATGTAATTTATTCATATTTTGTCTCATTCTGAAGTTTCCACACTCTTTAAGAATGGCAAGGTGTGCCTTCTGCTGAAAGCATCTGAAATATTTTTAGTTTAATTGCTATGCAAATATAATCAAACAGAAAGCTAAGGAGAAATTTTAAAGACATGTCCAAAAAGGAGCAATTAATTAATTTTTTTTAAGATGCAACTTACATATCTGGTCCTTTGATATCATCCATAACCCAGATGAAAATTTTTGAGATTTTGTCTTTCTGGAGATTAGGTATTTCATAATCTGCAAAAAAACTGATTCAAGAAGCAAATTTTTAGAAATACAAAGAACAAGAAAAAATCTTTTTTCCCTTTGTATTAATAAAGTCTTTGATCCTGCTCTAGGATATAGGCTTGCTCGATTTGACATTTATATCTTTTGATTACAATCAGAGTGAACAGAGAGTAAAAGAAATCTGATTCACATTCTGAATGTCCTCAAAGGTCAAAGGCATTTAATTGGAAGTTTTGACTTCATATTCTTCATCTTACTCAGCTGAAAAAAAGTTACATCTTAGAGGTGAACCAGGATGCAGTGAACTTTAAAAAATGCAGAAACAAAATAAAAAGCATTTGATAGTACAAAAAGAAAAAGGTCATTCTTGTAGTTATTGCATTTAGACAGAATACAATTTTGATTTAAATAAAAAAATAACAGTCACAAGACAAATACATTTTTAGGTACAAAAAGACAGCAACAGTAACATGAAGTATTTTTTTAGAATATACAAGACCATAACAGAGAAACTTCTAGATATGTCCATCCATGGTTATAGAAAAAAAGCAGGATGAAGCATGTTCCCTAAAAAACTTTCCAAGTTTGCTCATAGGTCTGACAGAGGCTACACTCCTTGTAATGATGTTCTCTCCTTGGAGATGTCACTGAATAGAAATTTTCTAATGCTCATCCTTTTGAAGGCATCCACATTTTTTTAAGACAGTCACATCTCGCCACAGTGTGTTCACTGACTTAAAGGCTGCTTCAAAGAGTATTTATTCTGCTTGCCACAGCCATTAGTAAAATGCAGGAGTCTAAAATATTGTTTCATGTTCATTCCTACAGCTGGGAACAATTAACAGTTGTCCCCACAACTCAGCAGACTTTGATGCAACAGGCTCTTTCAGCTACACTTCCCATGCTTTGTGCAGCAAAACCAACTGGCTAACCCTTATTTTTGTAGGCATCAAACCTTGTACACATAAGTCAGTTTCTCTTACCCTGGGTCTGGATAAGCTCCTCCGACTGCAGAACCATTCAACAAGACATGTATCACCCCAGAACTGTGCCTTGCATACTGCAATACATAACAATTTTTTCAGACCTCATCTAACAGATTTATCATATGACTTGGTATTGTATTGCAAGCAACAGTGACCAAGAAAATATCAAGCAAAATATCAGAACTGTGAAAGTAATGCTAATTTAGCAGCCTAGCGAGTCACTGTAGTAGAGAGCACAAGAACTAAATAGCTATTAATTCAATGTATCTCCTCAAACTGTTTTTCTCACACCTATACATCATTTCTTCAGCATAGGAAGGAACTATTTTGGCACTTTGTATTGGGTTTGATCTGTGAGTAAAAAGGTTTACACCAAGGCTGACAAATGTTTCTTAGGACCTGTATTCAGTAGAGAGCTAGTTTGCTTATTGTACTTATATATATTAACTTCTATTATTAATAATAATGGTATTAACAAAGCTAACATGGAATTCAAACACATAATCTAGCTAAGGGGAAAGTTAGGTCCCTCTTGCTAAAACACTGTACCCAATCTAAAACAGTGTATTTGTATAAGAGGAAATAATCTAGCACAGTTACAGACTAAAATCTGGTTTGATCTGGTCATGTTTTCCTGAACCACACAGGACACAGTCATTACTGTAACACATCAGCACAAATGCACTATTTACAGTGGTTGAGGCCATCCTCCAGAAAGATTCCACTGCGTTGTTTTCACATTCTTCCGTGGTAGGACAGGATTCATAGTCCAGTCCTGTAAGAAGGGATGTGATTGCTGCTATTAGAGAGATTATAACAACTGTAAAATGCTACCTTAGAAAGCAGTTAAATATATTTGTGAATTAGTCATTGAACACAAGATGGTCTGACTTTTGTGTAGTTAGGGGTTTGTTTTCCATACTCCATCCTTTGCAGTTCACACAAACAGTGACATTCTGTGGATTCATTAATTTGGCTGAAACAGATCTAACTCTGTATCTGGGATGCAGAAAGCTCCACATTCAGAGGACTAGGGACGAGGTTTATCTCCTTCACAGCACTGTTTAGAGTTCACTGTGGACACCCCTGACTGCACCATTAAGTATTCACCCGAAACAGGAAAGAATAAGATAACGAAGCTATCCCTGATTTTTCATTGGGCAAAAGAGCAATATCAGCTCCAGAACACAGCAGTCAGTCTCCATTATAGTTTTACAGACAGAAGTTTAATATACCACACATCATCTTACCAGCACTGTTTGCCTTCCCACACCAGTTCAGAAAATCTCCAAGGTAGCCAAACAGAGTATCAGCCAGAGACATGTAGCGACGGCCTCTGTCAGCTAAGGTATTGACCAGCAGGTGATTATTTTCCCAGAAGAGAGACTATATAAAAAAGGGGGGGAAAAAAATAGAGAAGAAATGAACCACCTCTTGGGTGTGGACACAATGAGATTATGGGGGTGTGGAAAACAGATTAAACATGTTTTGGTGTTTCTTTCAAAATCAATCTAATAATGCTAAATATTAGAGGAACAAAGTTTATTTGTGTTTTGTTGTTTTTGTTTTGGGTTTTTTTTGTGGTTTTTTTTGTTTGTTTTACAGTGGTATAAATTCTGATCACTACATGCTTGGGCATTCATACCATTATGGAAATGGATATAGACCTATATTAAATATAAGTAGGCCTAGCTTAGCCTTCCTCAGAAGCCAAATTTAGGAAAAGGGATTAAAAAGGGAAGACAGATATTTATAAGCCAGATACATCCTACCAGAATTCTCTCACACTGCTACACTGGCTTATGGTGTGTAAAAAATCATACATCTAGGTGTTATTTCTGTGTTTACAAAACTCTTTCATTAAGTAAGCCGTGTTGACAGGACTATTTTAGCTTGTATCGAGACAAGGAAGAATTATGCTAGAGGAGAAACCTTTCAGAGAGGCCAAAGTACACATCCTGATGGGATACGATGGCATGAGGAGCTGTGGTTTTTTGCACTGCAATTGTCAGCACATCGAATCCCTGCTGTTTTCTAGCATGCAATGGCATCCTATCTCATTTCTGGTTGTTCTTGTTTAACATATAATTACCCCAAGACTTGACCGTGGGCAGAGATTGGAGCAGGCATAGTTTCTGCAGGGAAAGCACCTAACTTGAGGAAAAGTAGTGATGGATGTTCAGGGACTATGACAGGGCTCCTGGCACAGCAGAAAATGGGGGATCTTTGTAGTATGAAAACAGAAGTTCCTGAGAAGTTACTGCATAAAATGAATGCAGCCAAACACAGTTAAAAATGCCATCAAGCCTGAGCCTAAATTATAAAGTACAGACTGGCCAAAAATAACGAATCATGAGTCAGTCACAGAATGACTCTTGGTCAGACTTGAACTGTGTCATAGAGAATCTTCTGGATATCACATGACTGTTAACGTAACATTAATAATGATTACCTTGTTAGGTGGAATTGTGTGCAATGACAGATTGATAAATAACTCATAGTCCTTAGGTAGAATGTTGCAAGGATCCTTGTTAATAAATGCATTTTTAAATGCTTCCCATATCTCTGAACAATTCTTCTCACTGTAATCATTGAAACAAAGAGATAGCAGAATTGGTTTTTTCAAAGCCAAGCAAGAAAGTAATTTGTTCCCAGCTACTTCAAATTCTCAAATTAAAACTCCTTCAAGGTGAAGATAGAAAACTGAAGTCGGGATGATAGAAAACTTGCAACCCAGGAAGAGCATATAGATTTTGTCTTTTCCTGACTTGTAACAGCAGCAGATAAGGAAGAAGTAGAAATAAAAATATTAGGTTTTACAGTGTGGAATTTGAATTAGAAATACATAGTAATTCAAACAAGCATCTTAGAAGGTAAGTACACACATAAAGCTTGCTATCCAGCATTGTAGAAATACTTAAGAAAAAAAGCTTTCTTTAAAATTTTCCAGTTTCAAAAAGTCCTTTCAGTTAGAGAGTAGCTAAATGCACAGAGCTACTGAAATCTAACATTACTCATAAAATGTTGAATTCAAGAGCAGGAGGAGTTACTAAGAAGTTTTTATGGAAGAATAATTGTTTTGACAAAGATGCCTTCTGTGTACACAGGCCCTAGGAATTCTGCAGCTTTCCCTTGCTGGAATGAATACAGTACCTGTGTGGGACACGTTCTGTTCACTGTGCAGTAGCTACAAGCATATTATTAGGACTCAACATTAAGCTGCTTGTGAAGGGAGACCTAAAATAAGATGCTAGGCTGTGCACTTTGACAGTTCCCTTCTGCCAGCTCTGTCTTGGGGACAAAATCTCCCATGAAAGGACAGGCCAGGACATTTAGGGGACAGAAGTATCTCATCTCTCTGGATCTGACAGGTCTGGATCTGTCACAGCTCTGAGCATGCCTGGGATGAAAATTCCCTTAAAAAGGGAATTGTTACTTTCACCAGTTTCCCATAGTACCTTCCCCACACAACGCTGTGACAAAGTCTATTTCAGGAACACTGCAGAAGAACGTATTTTATGTGCCTACAGCATGCCTAATGAGAAGAGCTGTAATTGCAAAGCTGTAGCTTGAACAACAGTAGTTCAGACAATTAAACCAAACTTTGTTATTAGAGTGTTTTGTTCATTTGTCATCCATAGACAACAGGATTTCTGATGGTGCTTCTCCTCGTGATATTCTTTAATCTGGATTTGAAAATCTTTAGAGATGCAATATGATGCTTGATCAGTAGCTCCAATGCTTAAATAGCCTCACTTTGTACCCTATTTCTGATTTCAAGCTGTTAAACTTCAGCTTCTGACAACTGTATATACTTATATCTCACTCTGCTAAAGAGCTGTCTGCTCTATGCACTCACTTGTTCATGTTAGTACTTGTAAATTATGATCAACTGAACTCTTCGCAACTTTCTTGACAGTTGAATTTTCTGGTTAATTCACATACTGCATTTTTTTTTTCTTCATGCCTTCTTATCCAAGTTTGAAGCTTGTAAATCCAAAGGATTATTCTACTTTGTTACTCAGAATTTCTTAGCAAAATTTCTTTAGGCAAAAATACTTTTTGAAACTACAGGGTAGTGGAAGGACTGTAGGTCAGGACAATTCCTTCCAGTTCTAACAGACACTAATGTCAGATTTATTTCAGTCATTTAAAAAAAGGTTTTAATATCTTCCATTATATACTGCAAATAAATAAATATAGGGGAAATGCATTGCAGAAACATTTGTATCACATAGCATACTCTTATTAGAAAATTGCAAATGTGATTTTCATTCAAATCCCATACTTCCACATTTTGTGAAATGCCTCTTTTGACTGCTATTAAGCATGTTCTTTTTTAATGTAAGGAAAAGCTATGTTTCTATAAGCACCTCTTTACACTACACTACAGTGTAAAGATGTGTTTTTATAGCTTCTTTTCTGTTAGTGAAGTATTTTTTAAAAACTACTGTATTTGCAGGTAAATTGAGAAGCAAAATGTATCCAGGTGGCTACACCTGTATAAAAGCTAGCCTAGGGGCAATTAAGAAACAGACAATGAACATAAAAAGTTATAAATAATTAGAGTATCTGTTTTGAACTTGTGCAACACGAAATTTCCATTTTGCCTAGATTACACTATTTGCTGATAGACCTAAGGAAAAGCAAAAAAAAACCCCACTTGATATGAAAACAGTTGTGCAGTTTTTCTTTTTATAATGCCATTTTCGGCCTTAATTCAGGAAAGCAGTCTTAGTGTCCAACAGGGTGTCATGTTATTCTGAGCAAGAACATTTTGATGAATGTGTTCAGACTTCTCAATTTTAAAATTTTATTGTGAATATGTCACAGGAATGAATTAGACCACAAAACTGTTATAAACACAAGACATATAGAAATACTTTTAAGAATATTGTATTTACATTAGTAAAAGCCAAAATCAGTTAACTAGAAATTTAGTATTTCCACATTAACAATCTTTTATGTTACTCATTTTAGTGTATTCTATGTCATTATACAGAATGTGCTTCAGATATAAATGAAGTGAAATCTGTTAACTCCAACAGGAGTAACTCATAAGGTAAGAATGTTATTTGGAAGAAACATGTTGTTTTGCCTTTGTTAAAAGCTATGAATCTGTTTTCAGTGCTGTATCTTCCTCCTTTGAAGCAGGAACTAAAAAAGGGAGATAGGGGAACCACGATGATTCAGTGATGCAGGACCACAACCAGGAGCCCTCTGTAAATACCTCTTCAAACTATCAGGAAGAATTTCAGTAGCAGAATAAAGGACTGAACTCCATGAGACTGTCCTTCTTAGTTTTTTCCTTTCTACCTAAGTCCAAATGGTGTAAGGAAAATAGAAAAAGTGGTCATTTTAACAAAGTGTGTGACTCACCTCCAGTTCTCTGTAATTAACACAGACAATGAAAGCTGAGGGGTAATCATACTTCAGTTGATTACTAAAGTAAGTATACAAGTTGATTACTACTTGAATTTTCAGGTAGATGAGCTAAACAATCTATTTCAGTACCACAGGATGGCTACAAAGTGTGGTGCTTTCCTTCTTACCTGACCTGACATACAAAGCATGCAGAGTAATGCTGGTCTTCCCAGGAGCAATCTGATATGGAACTCCTGAAATACCACCCCCCATTTCTGTTCTGTGTTCTCCTTACAGAACACTGTGGTACTAAGGGAAAGAAATGTGAAATAAAAAGCAGAACAATTAAAAATCGTGCCTTAATTACACTACTTTTATTCATATGGTATCCATTTAAGTTCATTTTTTGTTTCCAGACAGCTCCAAGCATGTTGGCTTCAACAGGATCACTTTCATGGCTAGAAGCAAATGATCAGGCTTCTGTTTCACAATCATTTTGTACAGAACATAAAAAACTAATCCAGAAACAAATAACACTTACCCAACAGCAGGATTCACAATTCTAATATAATCATAGCATCTTCCAATGACAATACTTTCCAGGTTTTTTGTTGTACCTTCACCTTTCCATTTATTTCCCAGCACTTCTGAGAAGCTGTTCATAAACAGAACAGAGACAAGTAACAGAGGTAAAAGAAGTCTCTGCATCATGATTTCTTGATAACCCCTCTTAAAAAAAAAAAAAAAAAAAAAAAAAAAAAAGAGAAAAGGAGAGTTAAATTATACAATTTAAATGGAAACCTGAACTATGTTCAATATTGGCTATAGCTCTGTATGCAAAAGACAAAGTGAGTTCGAAAACTGAACCTTGCTGGGGACTGTCTAACTGTTTCCTTGAATGATTGCAGCACAGGGATACATCACTTCCTCATTCCTGACTTCCCCACTTAAGAAAAAAAAAGACTTTTATGGTCATGATATTGCCACCTGGTGATAACTGGGAAGAAGTACAACGTATTTCAGTAAAGGGAGAAACATCCATGACGCCTTCAGTATTTATGATGCCTTAGGTTTGCTCAATACTCATTGCAACGCTACACCTTCTTAAAACATTTCAAGTGCTTGCAAGCAACATGTTTTAAAACAGCTTCTTTTCGTTTTAAAAAGGGCTATAGTTTTTGCAGATATTCCTCTAGTGGCTAGAAAAACATGCTGAAATACATATCAGGAACAACAACAAAAAAATAAAAATACGCAGGTAAAGAAATGATTGCGTGAATACCCAAGTTCTCAGCTGATTTTATATCACACATGGGGGTAACATTAGTCAACCCTTTCTCCACTTCTCTGGATACTGACAGCAACATTTTGATGTGTTGATATGTGTTTTTAAATCTTCTTCATGAACAAACCCCCTTGCAGGCAGGAATCAATCATAATAACCAAAAAGATTAAAACATACTTCCTGTGCACTGAAGAAATCTCTTCAACTTCTGTTTACTCTTATTCTCCCTCCAGCTTCTTTTCCCTAAGTACTTTGTTAGCTCATCAAATGGCATCAATTAATCCAATCTTCAGTATAAATGTTCTGTGATATACACTGCTGCAAATACAACCACCCTTCTTTTTTACCTTTTTTTAAAACAAGTTTTTTTCACCTTAAAATAACTTGTCTATGGACTCATATTTCTGAGGAACATGCTCGTTCTTTTTCTATTAAACAATATCTGTGCCCCAGTTAACATAGACATCTGTGTTATTTATGTACTTATTTATATAGTGTCATGCTTACACTGATGCACTCAGCTGATGGATTTTGCTGAAGGAAAAATCTTGCTAATCATCACGTAAATTGCTGCTGATGGATTTCTCCTAGAAATGTGATAGGAAGATAACCAGATGGTTTATTACCTGCAGCAGAGTCTACAGGAAAGACAGATTTGCCCAGAGATAGATATGCAATGTTGCGCTTCATGTGGTGGCTTATATCCAAGAACACACCAGGTTAGGACTCAATGCCTTTGGGAAGAAGTGGGTGCAGCTCAGTGGTGGTGTCCAAAAAAAGAGATGACCTGTTGTAAGAATTCAGAGGGAGTGAAAATAAGTGCAAAACTGCCAGGATCCCCATCTCATGCCCTTTCCTCACTACTTCTAGAAACACATAATCGTGCCAGAGGGGCCTGTGATCTGAGTCAGCACAGCCATTTTTAACTTACATTACTAGTTTTGATTTAAATACTTCAGGTGATGGCTAAACCAACACACCTCCAAGGAATTGTTCCAATGGTTGGATAGCCTTGAGAGTAAAATCTTATCCCTGGGCTGAGCTTGTCTACCTTTAGCTTCCAGTCATTGTATCTTGGGATGTCATCTTCTCTTTCATTAATGAAGAATCTACCCTCAAAAATCTTCTCTGCGTGTAAGTTTCTGTATTAGTCTCCGCTTAAAAAAATGACTGAGTCTCCCCTTAAATTGTCCATGAAAGAAATCAGCATTTTAAACTCATTTTCGGTTAGTTTCTACTGTAGAATTGTATGTCACTGCCACAGACTGGCTGTCCATTTTGCCTCTCATGCTCTGGCAGTTCATGCTGGATGAAGATCTCCATCCCTTGCTCTCTGCCTCTCTCTCCTATAAGAGGTTATTGCCCATGTGGCAAAGTCAGCAAAAAGTGCCAGCATGTCTGCTCTGGAGATACTCTAGTTCACAAGCAGAATATTAACTCAATCAACCATGAAATTCAGCTTATGTTTATATTCTGATGCCCTGGAAGATGAGGCGTGGACATGTTCCTTCTTGCTATTTCTACTGGATGGGAGTGGTAACTTTCAGCAGAAAGAAGGTCTAACAGGTGGGAACATTAGTCACCTATTATTACTCAAGACTGAATTGCTGGCAGACTAACCCCAATTCTGTATAACTTTCATGCTTTAGGCCTGCAAGCATGGCTTTAGAACTGCTCATATTAACTAGTTTCTCTGTAAGCAATAAACTTCACCAAACATTGCTTCTTGAGGTCTCGTGTCTTTGATGCACAATTCTACCTATAGCAGTAACCCAAGGTCTCAGCTGCTCCCTCATACACTCTGATCCATTCCGTGTGAGCAATGCACAAGCCCAAAGCCAGAGCTGTGCTGCACTGCCCCCTGTGCTTTGCCTTCCTTTCCTTCTCTCACGGGTAACTTGCTTTTTTTCCCCCAAAGCTGTACAAATTTACCCTTCCACGATTTGTACATATTTGCAATATGATTAAGTAGGCCAGCATGTTCAAAAGTCCTTGAAGATGGAAAAGGATGAATGGAAAAGGAAACACCCAATGCTGCAATTGCTTAAGCCTCATTTCCTTAAAGAGATAAAAGGATTATTGTGAAAAGCTTGATTTAGATAACCCTCATCATGTGGACTCTCCTCAATTCAGAATCTACTACTTTTACCAGCAATGATTTTTCATTCTATTGCCAAGCATTAGTGGAATACTAAACTTCAAACACATGCCTTGGCTGGAAAACTGCACTCTGCTCACAATCAATTGTTTACATCTCTAAACAAGCTAAGCTATTTAATGTCGTTAACATACATTTCATACAGCAGTAGTTTGCACTCAGAAAGGTCTACAGCGTTCATCGTATGTGTGACAAGGCATTTTTGGGGGTGTTTCCCACACATGGCCACGTTAGGTGACAGTTACACCTTTAGTCAAACGATGTGTTGTTGAAACGCTGCTCGGGAAAAAGAGTATCAAAGGCCGGCTGCTCCTTTCGTCTTGGCCGTTGACCGAACGCAGCACTTAACTCTGCATGTTGGGTGTAAATACTGCGAAAAGTTGGGGGAGGATTCCCCGCTGCATCCCCGTCTGGGCCACATCGGCCACATCCCTCCCGGTCCCCCGTTCATCTGCAGAAAGCCCCTTTATTCCTCACGCTGCCATCGCCCCAGTTCACTTGGACGGAGGGTTTTTTTGAACGCGCAACGACATCTTTTAATTCCTTTCGATTTAATTAACTGCATAAAAGCTGCTGCGAGCGACCCCGCGCACCGGGTTAACCGGCGGGCCTGGAGCCGCGCTAACCGCGGGAGAGCGGCGCAGGAGCGAACTCGCCCGCACCAGGTGCCGCTCCCGCAGCTTAGAAGCTCACCGCGGCGTGGCCAAGCGGGCGTAAAGTACCCCCGACGAGCTCCATCCCGGTGCCCGCGGGAAGGGGCGGGTCGAGCGGGCGGTGCTGGCGGGGCCGCCGCTGTCACGTGTTGCCGGGGCTGGCGGGGCGCGCTGTGCGGCGCATGCGCAGGGCGGATGTTGGCGCCGCCGTTAGCGCCGCGGCTCTATGGGGAGAACATGGCTCCTTTCCCCGAGGAGGTGGATGTCTTCTCGGCTCCGCACTGGCGGATGAAGCAGCTCGTGGGGCTCTACTGTGACAAGGTAGAGGGTGGGGGCGGCCCCTGCCGTGCTCCCCGGAGGTGGGAGGGAGGATTTCGGGAGTGCGCAGCTGTCAGCTCCCCCGCCGCCCCGGCGGCAACTTCTCCTCCCCGCTGCTGCGGAGCTCCCGGGCTCTCCGGCCCTTCCCGTCGCTCTCCACTCGGCCCCTTCAGAGCCAAGCTGGGGCTCCCCTCCCTTCTCATGCCCCAGCGGCTCGGCCGCTCTCCTCCCCGGCCTCCGGTGGGGCGTCCCGTTCTCTTCAGCTTTCCCGCGGGGACCACGCCTTCCCGGGGGCTGCGGGGAAGGGGCCGGGGCCGCCGGACCCCCTGCCCCGAGGCAGGAGGCTGAGCGCCGGGACCGGCCGGGGCGGTGCGGCCACCCCAGTTACGGCCCGGGGGGGGGGGGCGGGCCGTGGAGCTGAGAGGGACGGTGGGGAGGCCCCGACTCTCTTCGTTAGTGAAGCGGTGCCAGGCGAGACACCGGCGCCTGCGAGCCGCTGCTTGGCGGTTCTGCGTGCCGCGGGTAATTGGTGAGGAGCTTACGGACACACTAGGTAGGGCGTCTTTTCGGTTCTAAAGAGGTGATTTTACTTGTGGACAAAAATATTTTTCTTCTTGTATCAGGGCAGTTAGTAATCACGGCTGGTGCGTCACCTGAAAGGCGAACTTTGCTGTAGCAGCCTCGAGTGTAATGGGAAGGTTTCCGGGCAAATACTTGAAAGCCAGCACTCGTACTGAAAGAAGCGGTGCCTCCCATCTCTGGGCATAAATGGCTGTTTGGCGAACCAGATTGGCTAACAGACACGTAAAAGGAGGGTGAAGTTACATGAGGGACAGTGTAATAGCTTGCTGCTGCCAACAGGACAGGGGAGTTCTCGCCTCCTCCGTTTTCCACATGGCACCTTGTACTGCTCTGAGGCTCAGTGGATCCCTTCGTGGGAGCCTGTTCAGTAAGCGAATGGGGTGAAGAACATGCGAGTTACTTTTTGCTGGGTTAGCTAACTGAACAGCCTGAGCAGAGGGTCTGGGCACAGAAGAAGGTGAGAACTTGCCTAATTTCACTTTGCTTTTTATCTGTGAGTGCATTTGCAGTTAACTTTATGGTGGCATGAAAACTTTCAGTATCTTAACAGAGTGGATTTGACTTGAAGGGAAACAAATACCTCAGACTCCTCTCCTCCAGGACCCCAGCAGCAGCACTGGCATTTGCCAACAGCAGCAAGCAAGTTCTTTTTGAACCTCCAGCTCTTGTAGTAATTCAGATTTTGTTTTAGAGGGCTATTTCTGTCACTGTTATTGAACCTCCAACAGAGTTTTGACCAAACTTACATTGCTTGATAAAACTAAAACTTCCTGGGCAGGAGTGATTGATTTTCCTCAATACTCACAAATTTAATTGAAAATACACAGTTTGCAATGAACATCATTTCTCATTTTTCTAAACGTTTTTATACATGAGTTTGCTTGCTTGTTTCCTTCCAGTGCAAGTATTAATGAATGGTAATTCTAAAGTGTTCAATCTTGCATCTTTTAGCCTTGTTTCAGATTTTGGAGCCTCTGCATGGCCTGCTACCTTTATATTGGAGAAATGCTAGCTTTGTATAGAAAAAAACCTCTCTGAACAGTATGACTTCTTGCATGATTAAGATGCTGTAATTAGATAAGACTAGTTCTGCTTACACGGCAATTATAATCTCTAAAGCCATGCTCTTTTATAAATTTAGTTCATCCTTGAGCAGTCTTTAATTTTGTGTATTAGATAGTACTTGTTGTAATACCTTTGTCCCTTAACAGTTGATGGGATTTAGTAAATTCAGCTGCTACTGAGTGTCAAATGGGTGCGTTTGTGTGTTGTTTTTTTAGGGCATCAATTATTGTGTTACTGATGGGTAAATTATGTAGGTACTTTAATCCTTTAGAACAGAGAGACAGTTTATTTTGTTCTTGCAGGACTTGCTGTGAGGCAGAAGAACGAATCGGACATTCACGGTGTTTGGTGCATTAGAAAAGTTACCCTACTTCAACTGTTGCTAGCAGAGATTTCACCATATATTTGCTGCATTCTTAAACAGCATTTTTGTGTTGTACACAGTGCTCTGGACTTGGATAATAAGAATAACTAAAATTCTGTTGAGTGAGGAAACCCACAAAGTTACCAAATCTTTCACCTACTCCAGTGTTAAGTAGATTCTTTTAGGTCTTTGAAGGATGTACCCCCCTGTGGGTACTGGAGTGCTACAGCAGGCAGCCTTTAGAATGAGATGCTTCTGCTAATGGCTGACATCATCTCTGCTGCAAATAGAGCAGATTCTGTTTTCCTATCTCTAGTGAAGCGTTGTGGGTTTTCAGAAAGCTCTGGTGCTGATTAGCAGATCGCAGCCGTGTCCTCCATCTTTGTTCTGTTCTCTGGCCTCAGCAAAGCGATTCCTTCTACTCCACCACATGGGTCACGCTCTCTGTACCTCGGTGCACTCATTGCTTTTGTCAGGACTAAGCTGCTGTTCTGCAACAGTTTAAGCAATCTGACTACTGCTGTTATGACTGCGTGCCTTTCTTAGGCCCATCAGCACTCGAAGTGACTCACAAAGGCTCTAAGCTGGCAGAAAACATTTTTTTTTTTTTTTCTGAAGCGGGAATTTTTCTGCTGATGTCTGTGCTGCCAACAAGCCCTGGGCAGATGAGTGCTGAAGCCCGTGTGAGGCACAGGGTAGGACTGTGATAGCCAGCAACTAGATTTGCTTAAGTTACTGTGAAACCTCAACCTCATAATGTCTGTTTTACTGAAATCTGTTGTGGAAAACAACACTGCTAGTGTGTGTAGAGCGGATGTGTTCTCGATGTGTTATTCTGCAGTCCCTTAACAGCATGGTTGCTTTGTGCTTTCTAGATTTCTGTGCTTCTCTGAGCACTGATGCTCAAATTTCCTTTCATTTTTTTGTCATTAGACTTCTGTATGTAGAAATATGCACTTGTCCAAGCCAGCATGTTGATGTCCACTAGAGACAGTTTCGGTTGTTGCATCATGGTCTTGTGTTTCCAGCCCTGGAGAATGCACCACTCCTGTATTGCCAGCATTCCTGCTTTCTCACCTGTGGTTGAAAGTATCGTGTCTGTCATGAGGCAGCACAGATTTCAGCTGATCATGTATTGAAAATCCCATCCTGGCTTGTCTGTAGACACTGGCTTGAGAGCACCATTTGCAAGTGCTTAAGCTACCTTGAGATTCCTGTAGACTAGAGTAGTTTGCTGTAAGGCAAAACAGTATCAAAAACCTTAGAAAAATAATTATCTGTAACATGTATCATCTTCCTCTTAAGTAGTTTGCTTATCTTATAAAAACTCTGATTCTTTTTTTTCTAAACAAATCTGTGCTGCCCAATTGTTAGTTCATTAGTTTCAAGATCAGGGCTACTCAAACAGCAAGCTCTGTCTAAATACACTGATTAAATTTTGTCTGGGCCTTCCCCAGAGGCAAGACGCTGGTATTACTTTATGGAATTTCAAACTTCCTATGGTCTTGTGGATTTACTGCAACTGAAGAACATGCTTTCAAATCTTTGTGTCCCAGAATTACCCATCAATTTTAGGCTGCTTTAGGAAAAGGAATAGGAAAAACAGTAATTCCCTAAGCTCTGTTATGCAGTTATTGGTGATTCATAACTTGGTTCTCTTGTCTTTCTGTCTGTCTCAGAAAACTGTCTTGAGATTTTAGTCAGACTCAGCATGAGTGGATCTAAAACAAGCTGTAGCTGAAAGAGTTAAGTGTCGATGATACCCTTTGCTTGTCTGACCTCTTGATGAGCAGTTAGTTCATCTAGAGCACTGGAGCGAAAGGTGATTCAATAAAACCGGCTCACAAAGAGGTCAAACAAGCTCCAGAAACAGGTTGACAGTATGGGAGGAGGGAGCAGGACTAACCATTGCAGAAGTAATCAGATGCTTTAATAGCTCAGCTTTATTGTGAAACCTTTTGGTGCTTTATCAAAAACATCTAAGGTCCTTCTTCTGGTTGCATGACTTTAGTTTTCTGTGATCTCACCTTTTCTACAAAAGATCTCTGCAGTTATTTTGCATGGTTTACTAATTACTTTGGCTAGTTCTTCTAGGAAATGTGGAGCAATGTCATGTTCTGCTGACTTGAATGCATTGAACTTGTATAAATATTTAACTAGTATTTTTTCTTTTCTAGTCTACAATTCTGTCACCTTGTTAAAAATTGCCATAAATATTTTTCATAATGAAGACTTGAGCAAAGAAGACAAATTTTACTGCTGCTATCTGTGCTGTTCCTGTTAAATAGTTGTCTTGAAGTAATCCTTTTCTTATCTAAGTGTGTAGACTGTTCTGCTGGTTTTCTGCCTCTATGTCCTTGTTTGAAGTCTGAATGTTGTTCATTCTACTTACCTCTAGTGATAAGTTCTTGGTTATTTTTGTAAGATAGTTTTCAAACTTCCATATAGCTAAAAAGTTCTTCCATTTCCTAACAATGGTTTATGTTGTTAAATTGCATTTTTCTTTAACCCTTGCATCTATTTTAGTAGCCTTCTGCTGTGCTTCAGTTGTTTCTCTTCCCTGTAAGTAAGCTTTGGCCTCTGCTGAAGAGATCAGTTGTTTTAGTGTGCTAAATTAGTAATGTTCTTACAATAACAGTATTGCAGATGAACGATTTTAGGAGAGAAAAATGCTCCTGAATGAAGTTGAATTGACTTAAAGCATTGGGAAGGGAGTTACATGACCATGATATTAGTTTTTTTGTGGGAGCGAGGCATTCTGGGGTCTGAAAAACAGACAAATTGTTTATGTTCTGACTTTCTGTTTCAAAGTCAAGTATTTCTTGCTTGATGTCCTTGAGAAGAGAGTATGACTGTTCCATGAAGATAGATCCATTGTTTGTAATCAACAGCTATTGGTAAAGCTGTAGCTCTGCCTTTGAAATCCCTTTTCAGCATTTCACTGCTGCTTCAAATGTGTATGTGTTGGTTTAGAAATGAATAGTGTTTGGTTATTACCAATTAATGCTGTGTAGCTTTAAGCACTTGCCTTCATTTGTGTTTAGAGTGAACAGCCAGCTACTCAGGATGCTCAGTGTTAATAAGTCTGATTGTGTAGCCCATAGTTTGCATTGCAGGCAGAATATGGAAGGAAATTACTTCCTTATTGAGGGAAGAAAGTGAAACCTGCTCATTAGCATCCAGAGGTAGGTGTGCAATTTGCTGTCCATGCCTCTCAACTATTAGAGATTCTACCCGTCTTTCTATTTTAGCTTCTGGATGCTGAATGGTTCAGTAACTTCTTGCTATGCCTACTTGGGAAATGAAAGCTCTCAATTTAGTTCTCTTGTAGAAGAATATTTTAAAAGTGTATCTGGAAGTGACAATGGGTTTAAAATATCTACATTTTAATGTAAAACAGATTTTGAAGTAAAATGCTGAAGAGGTCAGAAATAGGGGACTGACATAATCCCCACCCCCCCCAAAAAAAACCCCCAACCCCAAACCACCCCAAAAAGCAACAGAGAGAAACAGAGGCATTCTAAAAGGTTAGATACTGTAACTGGTGTTACAGTACAGAACCTGTGTTTGTACAGGTTCTATGCAGCTATCCTAGGATATGCTGTAACTGATAAATAAAGTTGTAATTCTTCAGAGAGTTGGCTTTGTTTTTGCTGTTAGTTCCAAGGTGGATTAAGTCAGAGTGGTGAATTTTTCCAGTGTCACTTCGGATTGTGTAGGAAATTGCAGCGAGGCTGGTGCAGAGGGGCAGAGGCATTTTTATGTTTGTAGTGTGTGAGCTGCTGCAGTGGGAGAGTGGAGTCTTGAGTCTGCTGTTATTTTGCTATTGGAATTTCGGACACATCCTCACAGAAGGCCAAAAGGCCAGGTCTTGGAACCTGTGTCTCTGAAGGATGTAAGACAGAAAATAAGTCCTCTGTGGCATGTGGAATACATATGAGAAATGCTGTGACAGATAGGCTTACAACAATGCTGTTATTTAACTTCCTCATACTTTCAAGGCCCCTGTTCTTTAATGGTGTTTGGTTGGTCGGGTTTGTTGGTTTGGTTGGCTTTTTTTTTCTGGTTCATCTCTGCAGACCTAATGACAGCCTGTGTCACTTTGTCCCTGATAGACTTCTACCTGTGGAAGCTCCATGGTGGGTGAGGTTTATCTGATTTTACCAGTGCTTTCTGCAGACCAAGGAGGGCTGACACTTGCAGCAGTTACATCACTGAAAATCACGGTGCAGTCAGTCCCGTATTGTTATTTGTGTCGCTTTGTGAAAAGCCCTTTGTGATTCACACACTGATCTACAGGAGTTCATTGGACAAAATTGACTGTGTAGTGCAGAAGTGATATGAAATGCCCTGATAAAAATGAAAATGCAGCAGTTTCCATCTCCACTGTGTTTGAAATTTATCAGCTTGACTTTAGCCTTTCGAAGTATAGAGTGTACAAGATTTTACCTGCCCTGTTGCCTGTGCTCTTTGAAAAATAAACCACTTTTGTCTACCTTAATTTTTCCTGCTGTATGTGTTTTAGGTGCTTTTTTTTTTTTCTTTTTTTGAAATGCTATTTCAAAACTTCAGTTAATCTGCAAAGCAGCTGACAAGATTACATAGAGGACAGGATTATCTAGAGAAGATGACAGACAGGTGGCCGTTGGAAATTTTTTGGTTTCTTGTTGAGTTCTGCCAGATCCTGTCTGTCCTGCCAGCTTTACTAATTGCTATTATTTTCAGTTGGCCCACACCCAAAACAGGCACCCAGGGTAGAAAACCTGTACTACTAAGATTTAAGGCTTCATACATCTGAACAGCTGGAGCGTGGAGTAGTGTGGTTAATTCTTTCTGTTACCTCATATACCTGTACATAAAGATAACATCAGGCTGACACTGAGAGGACAGTCATCCTTTCTGGCTATTCTGGCACTATAGTTCTTCCTTGGGGACAATATAAATGGAACTGTTGTGGATTCCAAAGGCATTTCATGCAACTGGGTGTCTCTGCAGCCTGTCAGCCTAAAATACTGACCACATGAAAGATGAACCCCCTGAAAAGGCACAAGAGTTTACTGGATTAGAACAACAATTGGGTTCATCTTGCAGCTGCCTAATTGCTAGAGCATATTCCAGGGAAGCCTTAGGAATGTACAGCTGGAAGAAGGGGCAGAGCTGATCCTTTGGAGGTTTTCTCCTCCCTCTCCACCCCCTAATTCACAGCAGATTAAGTAGAACATGAAACCCAGATTAAGCGTGGCCGGAAACCACACGCTCTCGGTACTGACACAGGCACACCTTGTTTTAGTCTTTGGCCCTCCGTGTTCTTGCCCATAAAATTGAGATATCTCTGCAGAGTCAAAGTTTCTGTCCTTTGAATTGTAGTGCTATTGCATATGTGAAATGCTAATACCTGAAAATGTGAGTAAAAAGTTGCAGCCGATTCATAAATCCATGTTGGTTTTTTTTTTCCTGGTGCTTTTAATCTATTAAAAAAATAAATATATAACAATCAAAGTGGTCTGACAGCTCCATGATGAAAATTACCTTTTTCTTTTTTTTAATGAGCTTTAAATCTCTTGAGTTTTTCTACTAGTGGTAGAAATCTAGTCTGTATTGATCATCAGGAATGCTGTATCTTTAGTTCATCTCCCGTGACAGTCAGCTGCTTGTATAGGTCTTAATAAGCACAGTGGTTACACGTTTAAAGCAGACTATGTAGGAGTGACCTATCAAAAATATTACTTGTGGTGATACATAAAAAGGAAATAAAATGGCCTTCATTTTTGACTGCATATTGAATTTTTAGGGTTAGTGGTTGTTCAGAAATTACAGGTGCTGATGAGGAAACCATCATATGAGATAATAAAATCATGGTTGGAAAAGACCTCCAAGATCATCAAGTCCAGTTCTCTACCTGATATTATCATGACCATTAAACCATGTCTTGCAGTGCCATCCATGTCTACACATTTTTTGAACATCTCTAGTGAAGGTGACTACCACCCCCCTGGGCAATCTGTTCCATTGCATCACCACTCTTTTGGTATAGAAATGTTTCCTAATATCCAATCAAGTCCTCCTCTGGTGCAATTTAAGCTCATTGCCTTTCATCTTCTCTCTAGTTACTTGGAAGAAGAGACCAACACCCACCTCACTACAGGCTCCTTTCTGGGACTTGTAGAGAGCAGTAAGGTCTTCCTTCAACCTCCACTTCTGCAGGCTAAACACCACCAGTTTCCTCAGCTGCTTCTCATGAGACACATTCTCCAGACCCCTCACCAGCTGCTTTACCTTTTGGACCCACTCCAGCAACTCACTGTTTATATTCTGTGGTGCCCAAAACTGCAGTCTGAATTTGTAGCCACTTTTAACTTCGTTAATGCTAAATAATCCATTTTAAATTTTGAAATCTTTGGGCAGAGTGGAAAAATGAATTTTCCATTTCCTCATACATTTGTTGTTTTCCAGTTTGAGTTTGGGTGTAGAGAGATATTTGTAACTGGGTGTTAGCACACAGCATAGGCTTTGCCTACTGCTTTGCTAGTCTGCTAAGAGCCATGAACTACTTTTTTTTTTTTTTTTTCTTCTTCTTCTTTTTTTTACTTTCCTGTTTACTACTTTTCTCCTTGCCAGGTAATAGTATGCTTGGGTATTTTTAAGGAAGAAGCAAACCTTTCCACTCATTAAATATATTTTTGGCATAAATATTATGAAATAGTTGTTTTGATTTACTCTCTGTGAACTAATGTTTCTGGAAAATTAATTTTCTTCTAGGAAGACTTCTTTCCATGTTGACACATAGGTAAAACACTTCCAGAAACCAAGTAATACTGTGTTTTGTTTGGTGATTTAATTAGCAGTCTTCAGCTTTCTTATTTATTCACAACATTTTGGATAGAAACATCTCTGTCTGCATCTGACAAAGCTTCATTTTTTCATTAAAGCATTAAAGCCACAAAGGACATGCAAGAGTAGAATGCAAATAGATTTGCCTTCAGTTGATTATCGTGAACATGAAGCACTGTATAAATAGCAATTACTGCTGATCTTGCTGGTATTGTCATCTTGTTCTTCAAGCACAAAAATGAAGCAGTAATTTACAGCAAGGAAGGATGTTTGTTTGTTACATCTCTGTACATTTCATCTTGACCATGTTAATGTCTCTGCAGTTCAGTAGAGTTGAGCACTTGCCTAAAACTGGTGTATGACCGTCAGAGCTACAGAGATTTTTTTTCAAGCATAGCTATACTTTAATTTCATAATTTGAGGTTTAAAAAAATATGCCTATGAAGTAATTTCTTAATTCAGAGTTACTATTTTTTCCTACAAAGAAAAGATGGAATTGCCTAATCAATGGCAGAAAACTCTGAAGATCTGCTTCACATTGCTTTCAACTCTGGTGAATAATAAATCAGTATTTTTCAGTTTTATTTCAGTCTTGATGTTAAGTATTGTACACTGTAAACTCCCTAAAGTGACCTCTTAGGTAGGAAGAACTTTAGAGCAGTAGAGTGATCTTAGGTTAGCATGACTTGTCACGCTCTTACTTGGAACAGATCTGGTACCTTTTGTGACTTCACACTTCCCTTTGTTGTTGGCAGCAAATAGTGACTGTTAAGACAATCCCTTTCCTCCCATTGCCATGTCTCTTGAGTTTGGGGGGGAGTGTGTGTGTGTGTGTGATGATTTTCTTTTTTTCATTTCTAAACTCTTGCACTAGTTTTCCTTGTGTAAAAAAAAAAAAAATAGGTGAAAAGTGGACCTTGGAGTGGTGCAGCTGCTGTTAATAGTCTTGGCCCCTGTCATAAGACTTCATCATCAGTCCTGGTAATGAAATTACAGATCTGACCAAGTGACTTTGTTGCTAGGCTACCTGTCCTCTGCAAAGCCAGTTTTCCTTGCTTTGGCTGACCTTTTTAATGCACTGATTGCTGATTCAAGTACAGTCATTAAACTTCAGTATCCTAATCTCTTGGATATCTGCTGGAAACCTCAGAAGCAGAGGTGAATATACAAGTGTTTCATGTTATAGTGGCTTCTACAACAGTACTTGTATAACAGGAGTTCTTAAATACCATGCATAAATGGATTCTTCATTTATTCCAGACTTGTGGATGATAATAGGCAAGTTAACAGAAGTTTGAGTCCTGAGAAGATTGAGTCAGGAGGATGAGACAATACTATTTAGAACAAATTTTATTTGCTTGTTTTTTTACCCCAACAACAAAATGCAGTAGTTTTCTCTGATCTTCTTGTTCCATGCTTCAGTAGCTTCATTTACATTTGCTCATCAATCAAAATGCCAAGTTGGAGCAAATTGGATTTCTGGGGAAAAGGGTCTTCAGGTACTGACTTCAACTGGTGTAGATTCTTATGCACAGAATGAACAATTCTGAGACTGTCCTTGGTCAGAAGAAACCCTGTGTTAGAAACCAAGCTCCACCATCACCAAGGCCTGAATTCCAGTTGGTGAGGTGTTTCCTTGCCTGTCTCCTGTGCTTGTTCAGACCTCCCCAGTGTGGAGAGTGTGGCTTTTACTGTCCCATACTACCTCTGCTCTGTACACTGCATGTGCTGACCTTAGCATAGCATAGAAAGGGTCCAGCATCTTGCCCCGTTTGTGCAATGTACTGAACAATGTTTGCCTCAAATCTGAACACCCTGCACCACAAACACACATGCTTTTTCTGTCAGTATTTGTCTAAAAATATTGGGGGGAGGGGAACAAAGCTTTACTTTACCCCACTTCTCTCACTGCTGAGGCTATGTAAATTTATTTTTCCATAAGGACAGTGAAGTTGCTCCTATGTACAGCATGTAATGTACAGTATGCACAGCTGACTTGGAGTTGCATAAGTGCTTGGCAGATGTCCAGCACGTTTTGGTTGCATTGCTAGTGGTTGCCAGGAAGTGGCAATGCACTGTCAGAATGAATAAGTACATTTGGGTTGGGTTGTTTTTTTGTTGTGTGGTTTTTGTTTTTGTTTTTTTTCTAAATGGTAGCAGTTTTAGATATCTGTTTATGGTGGGTTTGATGTGTACATTGTGTGAGCCTCTGTGTCTCAGATTCCCATTTCTAATATAACCCTTAGATTCCAGAGTCCTTGAAAACAAACATTTCTGAATATTCTGGTGGCTTGTTTTCTGAATTAAACTGTTTTAGTTTTAGAATTCTTGCATTCTGCTGCATGTAGGATAAAACATAAGGAAAAAATTACTGTTTTTTTCTATGTTCACCAAAGGCAAATGCAGGTTTAAAACACACAGTCCATAATGGTTACTCTTTGTACGTATGTAAAAATGGCCCTACCTTGTTCCCTAGATCTTTGGTCTGTCTTTGTTCTTGGTCTGCTGGAAACGTCTTCCAACAGCTGGTAGAGTGCATATTCCCTCGGTGTGACTGGCATTCCTTGTGGGAATACACCCTTAAAGGCAGGCTCAGGGGCTGGTGCTCATGGCTGTTCAGCAGGGACTAAAATGCAGAATGACTGGAAAGTGGCTTGGCCTCCCAGCTGCCTGCTGGGCTGGGCAGGTCACTGCCTTGATTCCTACCAGGAAATCTTTCTGCATCTCTTTCGGTGTTTCACAAGATTGGCCGATGTTGCTTAAATACAACTTTGCTTTTTCCTGTTGTCTTAAAGCTGGTGGTATAACTGCATTGTTATTTCAAGATGATCTTCCTTTAATAAATTACACTACTGTCCTGACTTCTTAAGCTCTGTTCATTCAGATGGAATAAGACAGTTGTTTTCAGAATTTCTCTGATTAAATGTAACTCACTTTTCTTAACAGTGTGCATTACTGCCTATATTAGGCTGTGTTAAACTTATGAAATTATCTTACAGTTAGTTCCTTGTAATCTTTTGTTCAGAGCCTGTTCCGTAGCTGCCACTGAAAATGAGAAGAGGTGCAGTTAAATTGCTTGTTTTACTTCAGTCTCCACGAAGCACATTGCTGTAAAACTGTTCTGTTAACTTGTTTTGGGGAGTTTACAGAATTTGGGTGTGAATGGCTTACTGTAGTAATGAGCTGTAAGAGGAGACATGCATGAAATGACCACACATAATCAGTTTGGAAAGTTTTAAAACAAGTTTGAGGATTTCATTTTTTGAGAATTTTTGTCAGTTCCTGTTAACAATAAAAAATCAAATGGCAGGTCAATCATGAAGGTTACAATAATTGAGTTCTGAATAATTCCAAAAGTAATATTAATAGGGATGTTATATAAATGCTTGTAATCTGTAGTATTCAAATGCATGTGTTCTGCCCACTTATGGAAGAAGGCCTAATAAATTTTTTAGGGAAAAATTTTTCACTGAAGGAGTGGTCAGACACTGGAACAGGCTGCCCAGGGAGGTGGTTGGGTCACCATCCCTGGATGTGTCTAAGGGTCATTTGGGTGTGGTTTTGAGAGACATGGTTTAGGGGTGAACTTTGTAGAACAGGCTGATGGTTGGACTTGATGATCCCAAGGGTCTTTTTCCAAGCTGAATGATTCTGTGATTCTAATTCTACTTTAATTGGGTAAATTATGGAGGAGCTACTATACAGGTAGAAGATTAGTTATATATTTCTATGCATTTCAATTTTGTTTTTAATCTGTTGCACTTAATATTTGGAATTTAAAGTATTCATTACTCTATTTTTTTATATCTTTGAAATAAGTTTCTTGATTTGCAGATTCAATTTTTACTTTTGCCAGTTTTCTTTATAGAAGGTTTTCAGCTTTAAAGTTACATTAACAGGAGCAATGAATAATACCTTTCTAAGGATTTATCTTGACCTTGACACAATTTTAATTGATTATGACCTTTATATTTCTTCTAGCTTTCCAAGACCAACTTCTCCAACAACAATGATTTTCGGGCTCTTCTGCAGTCTCTTTATGCCACGTTCAAGGAATTTAAAATGCATGAGCAAATTGAAAATGAGTGTATCATTGGTTTGCTTCAGCAGCGCAGCCGGACAGTGTACAACGTGCACTCGGACAACAAGCTCTCAGAGATGCTCAGCCTCTTTGAGAAAGGACTGAAGAATGTAAAGGTAAGGAGGCTAGAAAAAGGACTTGTGTCCTAAGGAAAACATCTTCTGAATATTTAGTAGTTTGCCTCAACTTCTCTTAATACTCTCTACAAATAAACTGAGGAAGAATAAATGTTGGTGTTGTTGTGGTACAGTAGTAAAAAGTAGTTTTAAACACAAATTATTTTGCTATTCATTGTAGTTACTGAATTTCAAATAAAATTAGTTTCAGCGATATTTTGTGACAGGTCCATCATTGCATAATTGAAGGTGTTCTGGAAAGACAACATGGAAGTTTCAATACAAAGGCTGCTCTGCTAAGTGAGCAAAATAGTTTCTGACTGTAGAAATAATATTTTATTAATTTGTTAGGAAAACCTGAGTATCTTTTTTTTTTTTTTGGTGGCACATAGTGTTATATTATTGTCACAAATGGAGATGATTACCAGACTTAAAAAAAAAAAGCATTGTTTTATTCTGCTAGTGAGTCATGTGCTCTTTCCAGTAATCTGTTGCTCAGTAATGCTGTTATTGTTCCAGTCCTCAAGAAACTTTAAATGTTATTTTTCTAGCTGGCTTTTTCACAACTTAAAGTTGTTAAATTCTTCTCCAGTAGAATCCTATTTGAATTCTGCCATGTTTTTCCTCTGGGGTGCCTGACTCAACAACCCCTGCCTGCACTTCAAGAATTATTGTCTCCAGTTACGATTTGAAATCTATTAAATTTCTTCTACACATGGTTCACATTTTCACTAAGAAAAATACTGAATATGCAGTTGGCTGATGCTAGTTTTAAGGCTGCTTTTGACCTAGGAATCTTGCACATATTTCCCCCCCCTTTCATATAAAACCTTAAATTGTCTTGTTTCCATTAATGAATTGGAAAATGAAGAAAAGTGAAGGAGGGGAAAAATTAACACTTGGCTTTGTTATAATACCTTCTCTGATAGGATGTTAGTGTTATTCTGTTACTACTTATGTGTGGGGGGAAAAAAAGATTTCTCTAGCTCTTTATGTTAACTAAGTTTTTTTTCAGTATGGTTGATTTAATTTAGACTGACTTTATGATAGAATTTCTTGATGTTGTAGAAGCTTAAAAAGAAAAACTTACAACATTTACTGTAAGAACTATGAGGAACTTCAGTATGTTGCAATTACTGGGCAGACTCAGAACCAGCTTAATACAGGCATAGAGAACAAGCTAGCAAATTGATAGAGGAGGTTGGTTTAACATTTAAGTAATTTATATATTTATTTAAGAATTATTTCCATTTCCAAAGTAAATATCTATAGAGCATATGTGACTATGAATTTCTGATTATAATGTGGAAGCTAGGATTGTAGAATAACTAATGTAAAATGTCTGCTTTGAAGGATGAAGTGGAACTGCTGTATCCTAGACTAATTCTTATGTGAAACGTGCATATACTTAGATTAATGTGTGACTACTTTGAACTTTGGGTAAGACTATAGATTGGCAGACTTCAGTCTTTGCTCCAAAGTAAAAATGTGATTAGACAAGTTAATTCATATCTGGTAACAAAACACAGTGGAATTGTGCAGGAAGGGTATACTTTGTTCTGCCTAGTAACAGGCCAGTACAGACTGTCCTCTTGTCATGACACTGTGCAAGTGAACACATCCTTACCATGAATTCAATCAAACATGCTGCATGCAAGGGGAAGATGTAATGGGTTTTACTTTGAAACACTGCTTTAACAGTTCAACCCTTGAATGGATGGATGAGATTAAATAATAGTTAAATCTTTGCTTTCCTCTTAGAATGAATATGAACAGCTGAACTATGCGAAACAGCTGAAGGAGAGACTGGAAGCCTTTACCAGGGATTTCCTTCCTCACATGAAAGAGGAAGAGGAGGTAGGTAAATTTTTTTCTTCAGATGTTATGCTGATCTTCATTGGGGTTTGGAATGACTGGCTAGAGACAAAGGGCTTAGAGGTAATATTTTTTTTCAATTCACAATTAATTGTTTCTGTTACTATGCCAATTGGAATTTAGGACGGTGGTGTCATTATTCTGATTTCTGACTTCAAAGTGACATATTCTAAAACAGTGAATATATTGAAAATTTATGATTAAATCCTGGTCCTTAAAAAAAAAAATTAGTATTAAAAGTCCACTGGGGTTGGGATTGATTTGTAGTAGGGAGTTAATTTAAGGGGATGTCTAGCAAAACTTACAGGAAAAAGAAGTCCTGTAAAGCAGTGCTTTATGACTCAAAGTGACACTCCCGAGCAGCCTCTGACCTATATTTGAAACACAGACTAGTACTGCCAGTCTGGTGATTTATGGGTATCCAAAAAGTGGGAAGCATCTTCTGGAGAAAATCCTCCGAACTCTGTCCAAGAGAAGCATTTTCTCATGTTTTTCTTCCTTGCCACTTTGCCTTCTCTGTGAGTACCACTGTATCTTGTATTGTTTAAGCCACTTTAATATTAATTTTTGTTGGGGGATATAATTAAGCAGCTTGCCTGAGATCCATTGGCAAACAGAGGCTTGGAACTCAAAACTTTCAAGGTCCTGTCTTAGGTTCTGTAATGTATCCCATGTTTTACTTGGAGAGAATTTGGAACAGGAATTCTGTTGGTAGGTCTGTGTGGCATTATTGACTGTCTCGGGACCAAACTTTTTTCCCTTTTTCCTTTGCTTTAGGTTTTTCAGCCAATGTTGATGGAATACTTTACTTATGAAGAACTGAAAGATATTAAGAAGAAAGTGATTGCACAGCACTGCTCTCAGAAGGAGGCTGCAGAATTCAGAGGTCTTAGTAAGTGGAATCAAGCAGAAGAGCTTCAGAAGGTCTTTAAGTATTCTGTGGACGAGAAGGCAGATCAAGGTAAAGCATCTAAGTAAAGTAATTTTCAATCTGTAATCCTTATCTAAAAAGACACACCAGTGTCATACCTGAAGTTATATACTGTCAGATAAAATTGTTGTTATAAAATGGGAATTTCTTCAAACCAGTTTTGAAACTTCAGGAACTTGAGGCTTTTTGGCAGGTAGTAATGTAGATGGTACTTCATTGTTTACATGTTCTCAACCTTATTCCTCTCCCCTCCCATGGTAATATGTGGTATAATAAACAGGCAGCAATCATAATTAATTTTTAATTTCATACTTCCATTGAAACTATATTTTCTGCTTGCAGACCCTTCATTTAAATCTTGGTTTTCAGGACTGCTTTGTAAGCTTTTCTGTTGATGGCTTAGTGACCCAGAATAGCTAGTCAACTGACAGTATTTCAAATTAAAAGCAACTCATCTTTCCCAACTCCTCTACTAACTTCCCTGGGCCTCTCAGGAATCAGAAGGGAAGAAACTGTGTGGAGTGATGCAGGGGAATGAATCCATGCAGCATGTGAGTAGGTCAGATGGAACATGTGTTCTGAAAGTAGATATTTGTGTTAATCTGTAAATGCCTTTCCTGATGAAACTTGGCATAAGTGGTTAACTACTAAAGTTCATTTCAGGCTTGTTTTATGAGTGGTGAAGCAGCCCTACGTTGTCTGTAGTTACCATTTCACTCTTAAATGAGGAGTTGATGCCCCAGAGAAGGAGAATAATGTACCAAAGGTGTAATACTGGGATGTGAAGCTGATAAAGTAGAGCAAGCCCTTGTGAACTGACTGTGGTATTAAGATGTGATGCTCTCATTAGAACAACTAAACTGTAATGAGATTTATTTTTTTTTCCTGTATGAAATTTCACTTCTCTGAACTACTGAACTGGTCATTTTCTGCCCTCCAGGTGAAGCCTTCAGAAAAGATCATGGTCCATGGTGTGAAATACTATTGGGTCTGACCAGATGAATGTGACAGAAGTAGCCTTATGGCATTGCTTGCTGTTAAGTCTAGCTGGATTAGCAGTTTGAGACGGTAGTAATTCTGCAATGCTAGTGTTCTAGACTTTAGGAAAAGGGAAGTATGTGTCTCATCCATTTTTTTTTTTTTGAATGGAAGAAAATCACACAGCTTGCAGTCCTGTGTAGTTTTTAACTGCATTTTAATGTGAAATTCTCTGTAATTTACCAGCAGCAACTTGTCAGGTTTACAATTAAATTGTATTGATTAATCAAGTGAAACTGCAATTATATTTTTTGTGAAGTAGCAACAGATTATCACAGGGTAGAGTTTACATTATGCTCACTTTGGAAGCTGCTCTGCAAGAAGAAACCTGGTGCTTATGTCTGTAAAGTCTTAGGTACTTTGTATAATAACTTTAGAAGTGAATCCCTACTAAATTGCCTCTTAAACTATTTTAGAAATAAGTTTTCTCAAGTATTAAAAATTATCTTAGAACATACACACATGCCCCAACAAATGTACTGAATTTGTTGTACATAGTTTGCATCTCTTTCTACTGTGGTTGTAAAAGAGAGCTGTTGGAGCTGGTTCCTACTGCTGTCCATTGAAATATTAATTACAGTGGTCAAAGTTTAGTCTCTAACCTAGTATTTATTATTGCTTTACAACCTAAATTGCTTGTCACCCTCCAGAAGTTCAAATTAATTGTCTTTATCAGTTAAAGCTACAAATGAAATATGAGACAGCTGCAAAGAGTTAAGCATGGACTTTGTGCTGTGTCCCAGACAAATGCTGAGTGCTTTCAGTAGTCCCAGCTGGTAGATTCCATGTGTTAGGGCTGTTTCTTGGGAATGTGGCAAAGCAGGTGTATACATCTATATGTCTATATCTTCTACCACTGAAGGCTTTTCATTTGTAACAGATACTGCTTTGATCTTGCTGTGGTTGAGTAGCAGCAGTTTACTTCAGTTCAGAGTTTTTCTGGACCCTTGGGGAGCCGGGGTTGGAATAAAGCAGCCACTTGAGAAAATGGCAAACAGAAAACAGCTGTTGGTTTTTGCTTGGTTTTGTTTAAGGTTTTTAACAGTGAAAGCTTTTTAAAGCCAAAGTAATACCTATTTTTTTTCCAACTCTTTAGACAATTTAAAAATGTTTCTTCAGTTGCTGTTTTTCTTTTGCCCTAATGAAAATGTGAGTTCCACTGCTATTGTTTCAGGCTGGGAGGCTGTGCTTTACTTAACACACACTTTCTGTATTTCAGAAACCGAAGTGACAGGGCACACCACAAATATTGCTAATCTTCCTCCTGAAGTCATGCTCACCATTTTCAGTTACCTTAACCCCCAAGAGTTATGTCAGTGTAGTCAAGTAAGCACTGAATGGTCACAGTTGGCTAAAACTGGATCTCTCTGGAAGCATCTTTACCCTGTTCGCTGGGCCAGAGGTGAGTTAATTGAAATCTTCCCTTGAAAGCTCTTCAGTTATCAGAAATTCTGACTAGAATGTCTTAGTGTAGGCAGTTCTGTACAATGAAACTGACAGCTGAATGTGCTAGAAGGTTGTGTTCATTAATGCAACTTCTTAATTATGATTTATGTATCTAAGAGGTTTTGAATTATACATGCTGCTTTTACATCTATATCAGCAAAGTTTTAATTTCATCAGGTTACCAGGTAGAAATAAATACATAACTACAGAATGGAAGTTTAAAGCAAATGGAGTTGTAAAATTTCCTCTCAATCTATTACTGATTTTTATTTTCAAACTTCAAAGAAAACTGTATTCATGTTAGTTTTAGTATTGATTCTTTAGTTATTTTACTTCAATAACTTCTACTATAGTAAGGATGAGATTTTTTTAATAACTTGTGTTCCCTAAACTGTTGTGTTAATTAAAATTTCCTCTTGGGAAATGCAACCTTTGGAAAAGTAACTTGTTCAGATAGCAAAATGCTCTATATTCCAGTGAGGTCAATTACAAGTCATCAGAGTATATTCATAGCTTTAAATATTTCTATTTGTATTGTCCATATTTATGAGTATTAAACAGTTACTGGTGTATGGCATTGTAGACTTCACAGTTGTTGCCATGTTGAGTAAAAAGGAGTCTGTGCTTTAATAAGCTTTGTCTTCTGTGCCTTTTAAGATTTTAAGAGAGAAGGCTAACAAAATGTAACTTAAGTTATGAAATATACCAAGAACAAAAGTTTTTAGCTTGTATTTTTTTTAAAATGTACAAGACAGGTATTAAATGACTTTTGGGTTTGAAAAGCTTTTGGGTTTTTGCTAATGAAAATAATTTGGTAATATACAGTTATACAATAATTACTACAATTATAATATATACTATTATATGTACAATAATTACTTTTTGGAAATGAAAATAATAGCTTGGTCACTACATTTCAAATTTTATTCTAAAATCTAATTGTTTCTATTCACTGCTCTGCAACAGAGAACTGTCAACTGCTTAAAATGACTTACTCCTAACCATGGTTTTGGCCCCACAGTAACCTGGTCTCATGATGCACTGTCTATACTGCTACAGTTATTGGTGCAGGAGCACTCTAAACTGGGTGGAAAGATCTCAAATGTCATTTACTGACAAACAAGGGGTGGGGGAGAAGAGTATAAAACTACAGGCTTAGTTAATTTTAACTTATTTTTTCCTAAGACGGAGCTTCTGAGGCTTTTTATGTATGACAAATAAAGATGATGAGAAATGTTACCAAAACATTTAGCTGCACAGTTAAGATTTCATTGTCACTGTTGCTCAGATAAGAAATCTTGTTCCTTTAGCAATCATTAGAGGGGTTGCCCCTGCTTTGGGCACAGTGGGTTCCCCACTTGTGAGGCAGTGGAACAGGGTGTTTCTGCTCTAAGCATGGCACTGAGGGAGGCAGCAGCCACGCTCGTGCTGAGCACTACAGTATACTCAAACTAAAGTGAATGAATGCCATTGCAGTTATCCTTGGAGAGACAGGGTTCCCTGCCAGCTGAAAAGTGGATCTGTTGCTGATATTTGTGTTCATCTAAAAAATGATTGTGTATTGATTTGAGTCATATGTGTTATCGTGGAGAGTTTTCTCACAGAAAAAGGTCATGATTTACTGCCAGTGAACAACCCATGTTGATAAGACCTAATGAGCAACTGTGAAGGAGCTGTGAGAAACTGACTTTGTAGCTAATTC
>JAOEGS010006389.1:0-61776 GCA_025447755.1 Corythornis vintsioides | reverse complement strand
ATAATATTTATAAAATTAATAGAGTAAGAAAGCTTATTGCAGTTTTTTTGCAGATTCCAGTCTAGACTGCTGAAACTACTTGGTTCAATCATTTATAGTAGTAAATAAATGTTAGGAAACTTCACGGAGAAACTGTTATCCAAATTACTGAACAACAGAAACGCCTTTATTATGTTCCAGGAATGCATTTCTGGCAGACAAAATAACATTTGTATACAATGTCTTTTTATAGATTAGTTAGGGGAAAAAATGACTGCATTGATGTACTGCAAACTGTAGGGATTTTCTTCTTTCCTGAGGAATTACAAGTGACATCAGTTTTCATAATATCTGAGAAGAAGGGAATATATTTTGTTGAAAGAATTCCAGTTTTTTTCATTCTGCTAAGGTCTGTTACTGAGACAAACTTTCTCATTGTTTATTGTTTGCCAAGTCGTGGCTCTGGTGTACATAAGAAAAAGTGTTTCAAATTCTCAAACATTTTTCCTGAATAATTCTTTTTTTGTTTTCTCTTGAGAAAGCAGCAAAATGACCCTTATCAAGACAGCATTTGCCAGGAGCTTGAAGCTTCCAACTCCCGTGTATGAAATAAAATTGTTTGTGAGGTCTCAGCAGGCTGTTCTCAGGATAGTTATTCCTGGATCACGTTGGTTCAAGAAATCCTTTTCAATAGTCAAAAAAGTTCAAAAAACTAAGCAGTAAGTACTAGGGGGTCCTGCAGAGGAAGAAAGTTTAAAAGATCTTCCCCAAGGTGGTAAGCTAAATACAAAGTATAGAAAGAAGGAAAAATAGAAACCACAACAGAGAAAAGATAGTGGGATTTTGTGGTAAATCTCTAGGGAAGTCCACTTGCTCTCCCCTTCATCACCATAGAACAGGCAGAGCTTTGGGCCACACTAGCGAAACTCTCTGATCCATTGAACAAATCTTTGCTCTGAAATAAACCTGAAGATCTATCAGACACACAGGATGGGTTGCCTATCCCAGAACAAGACTCTCTGTGTAACATTTCTTCCCATGTAGAAACAAGGAAGAACTTCCACTCTGAAAGTTAAAGTTTTCATACAGATTATTCATTACACCATATTTTTGTTACCAACAGAATCAGCAGATTGACTATGTGGTGAACTCAAACTTGTGTGTCTATATCACAAAACCTTGCTTAATACAAATAGATATAATACAAATACATATGAAGAATGGTCAGTTTTTCCAGTCTCCTACTACTCTCTCTATATGAAGGGAGTTACATTTTGCAGATAACGTCAACCCAATATTCTTTATATGTAATTCTACGTCAGGCTAAGAAAAATCACATTTGGTAACTGCAGTAAAAACAGAAGAGTTTCTTAGCATACATACTTCATTGTGAAAAAAATATACTTTTAAATCACATCTATTAAATACAATTATTCGTCTTCATTATGTGCTTTAGAAACAAAATGCAAGAGAACAAGAGCACCTATAGGTGCTCCATCCTGGTCTAAACTGTCTCACCTGATGCAAATGGACAAGAAATATTTATGCCAGTATGATTTGTCCTATATTTCTTACCTGCATCCAAATATTTCATTCAAGAGCATTTTTTCCATTGATCATATCTTACATTTTGTGTTTGCAGAATTAATTTTGGCATGGCATACTTTCCCTCATAATGAGTGACCCTGGAAGATTTGTTGTATCAATTCTTTTCAGTCCCAGCATGTCAGAGCATCTCTGTTTCACTAAAGACAGAACATCTTGGTGCAGGAAGCAGCAGGAGCAGCAGTGAGGCTGGGATGAATGAAATGCCCTGGGGCATTAAGCAAGCACCTGGAGTAGCACCACTGGAGTCCTTGTGCTGCTCAGCACCTGCTGCATGAAGCTTCATCCTCTCAGTATCAACAAAGTCCAAATGAAGCTGCACCTAGAGCCCAATGTCTGAAATCACACTGAATAATATGTTATCTCTAAAGCCACTTCAATCTGTCAGTGAAGCATATTCTTGGATGACACCAGTTGTCACAGCTGCATTGAGGCTCAGCAAGGAAATTCTGTAGCAGTAACAAAACATTCCACCTTGGAATCTATTCCAATGATAAAAAAATAAAACATTTCCTATGTTTTCTCCAACCCTCCTCTCCCCCCCACCCTCACCTCAGCCCCTTATGCTTTCTTCTTCTGTATGAAGGTAGTAGCTTTGTAGGGGGAAAAAATCCCTCCAATTACATGTCTTGAACAAAGATGAACCTACTGCCTTGCAGAATGATCAACAGTTTCACCCTTAAAGAAATGTGTCTTTGCTCACAGGACAGCCTGTGTGAAACTCTTAGTAATCAGCACAAGAAAGACCTCATTAGCAGATCTCCATGATGCAGGAGAGGTTATCTCAGAAGAAGAGATGGAAGGCAATCTCAAAGAGGTAATTCAAACATCAGGGTTCTGGAGAAACTGCAGTGTATGCCTCACGTTGCTACAAGTACCCACATCTGGATCCAAACGCAGTCTTTGTGTAGTGCAACAAATCCATGGCACTCCTCAGAGAAGCCTCTATACTCTTCCCTCTATCTCCTTTAAATGAACAAAGAGTCCATTTACAGATATTTAGTTTCAAAGTGACTCAGTTTTGGCACTCCCTTGAAGTCTCCTGAGGGGACTGAGAGCAGACAGGGGACTTGCTACAAAAAGCTCATATCTCATAAAACTCTGCTGTTGAGAGCTAGTCAATAAGATAGTCTTTCAACTTTCAACGGTGCTACACAATGTTTGCATCACACACACCAAGCCAGGCAATCTCAAAAACTTTACAATACAATTCTCTGATTCCACGGGACAGCTGTAAATGCAGCTCCACCCACAGAGTGCTGTCTGATCACCATTACCTGTGCAGCCCAGGTAATCCTCCAAGCCTCCCAGCCAAGTACTTACCCAGCCCAACTGGATTCAGATTGGAAAAGAAAGCAGGACTACATGATGTTCTGCAGGATTTTGTAAATGGTGACATTTTACACTTCAGCACTCCTTGTAATGTGCATTCCTGTGTTACAAGAGCGTGTAACAGCTCCTGTACTTGGAAGAGGCAGTATTGAAAATAAGGGGTTGGCAACAAAAATGGTAAAAGGAAAAGCCAGCTCTGTGTTTCTCCACAGGCACATCAAGGACATATAAAATATTCTCTAAAAATCAGCTTGCACTAAGAAGCAGAGCAGTAGCTGTTCCCCTGCCCCTTGCAATGCCCGAGAGCGCTGCCAAAGTTAAGTTCTGCTCTGCATGTGAACATGTTTCCAGGAATGTATTTTGTTCTCCATACCATCTTTTGCAGTGGGTCTGTTTCTTTCTTTACTGTACACAGCCTTTCTAGGCTGAAAATAGAGGAAGACTATAAATACAAGTATTATTTTTCTAGTGTCTCTGCACATTTTCCCTATGGGCGTAGAGGGGATGGAGTGGAAAGAGCAGGAGCTACATAGCTACTGTTACTTCCTCTGGAAGGGTGATTTGGAAAGAATAAAGAATTGGCTTTTCCTTTAGGACCAGACACAAAACTGAGCCAGTGTGGGCGAGAGGATGGAAAATAGAAGTAAATTACTTTTCTTCCAACAAATGAAGGAAATAAAGGCAGTTCCTTCCTTGGAGCAATACATTTATACAAATTGGTGTCTAGAGACACAACTTAACCCTACAGAAACAAAGCCCACAGTAATGAGTCTGGCTGCCTATACAGGCAAAGTTCTCCTGGGCTGATGTGACAAAGACAACATTCAGAATGAGGGCTACCAGAGGGCTACATAAAAATGACCCTGCATTCCTGCCTGGTGGTTCCTCCCACGAAAGACAGGAAGGGGACAGCTCCTTGAGAATGGACAGGAAAATTGCATTGGTGCTGTAGGCAAGGTGCACATCTGAAACAATAATGACATTAAGGACCAGGATCCATTTGGTGGACCACAGCTACCCACACTGATCACCAAGGCCTTAAAATCTCATTTAAGTTCTATGTCCTTATTTATCAATCCTAGCTACCAACAAATTAAGGTTCTGGACTATTGCCTTGAACTGTTTAACTCTGGAAAACTAAAAAACTGTTTTCATTAGAATTGCTTTCTAGAGATGAAAGGATTGTCAGTAAGTTCATTGTATAGATGAGAGTTATATTGCTTAGGTGAGAGGCTGGGGAGTTGCCTGTTCTGACACCAACAAACTGCATAAGCAACTCTCAGAGAGTTAATCTTCTCAGTTTACATGTAGTCTCTCAGAGGGCTAGTGTGAAACTGGACACGATCACTTTAAAGACTACAAACTGAGAGAGAAACTCACTGTGGTGAAGTTGTGGTGAAGTTCTGCAAAGAAAGGGCTGCCAGAGCTCTTTCAGCTTCCAGACTTTGAAGGATCACCTGCAGCAGTATTGCCAGTCTCATACTTTGGGTAATTAAAGGATAGTTCTAAGTTCATGTTTGTCATTGACTATTGATCATTTGCCACTGACTAGTCAATGACTATTGATCACCCCAATTATCCTTATGACATAAAACTTTTGTCACGAAGAATAAAGAAGTTTACCAAACAACTAGCTCCACTGATACTAACAAGTGCTCACACAGCCCTGCCAGTAGGAAATCTCCTGCAATTCATTCTCATTTGCCATACTTACCTTCTACTATTTCCCACTGGAAATCATTCCTACCAAAATTATATTCCTTATGATATACACATCTGGTATACATTACTCTTTCATTTAGGTTTTCCCCTAACCATGTTAGAGGGTGTAACCATTCATATTACTTTAGTATCTCTTTTCTTAATCCACTTACTACACCACTTCTATGTTTGGTGATAATTATCTGCCATCCTAACATGTCCCCCAACTTTCTTACATGCTATCCATAGAAAATACTAACCAAATTAACCACCAATCAAAGAAAATTGAAACATTCTTTTCAAAAGATAAAAATATCCCAGAACAGGATCCCCAGTGAGCTTTACATTGTTATAGCAAACATGCCCAAACTGCCTTTATTTCCTTTATGATACCACCAGCAAGGGAGATGTTATCTTATTTTCCTGTCCTCCTCATGTAAATTCCTCATAAGAGAAGTATGAGTGAATTCGTCAACCCCTGAGGACAAAAATTTACTGTTTGATTAAGCTGAAGAAACATGACTATTATTCTAGTTTCTTCCACCTGTATCTCTATAAATACGCAGTGCAGTTGATGCTTTTGGCTTTCAGTTCACAGGTCACAAGACTAAGAGCAAACTATCAGACACAACTTTGGTGTAAATGACAAATTCCACTTTTAATCTGGGAAATGACCACTATCCTTTTGGTTTTTTTAAAAGGTATTTCATTCCAAGTAGTTCATGGTCTGAAAGTCAATCTCAGCTGCTTCCTAACTCTAAAATCTCAAAAGGTGTCAACCCAACATGTTGCATTAATGTTATCAAGGCTGATACAGGGCAACAGCTCCCTTAAGCCAATACCTTCACCTGCACCTGCACATCACACGAGTCATTAATGAGGATTTTAATGCAGCAAAACAGAAAAAGCAGAGGCCTCTATCCTCACAGCTACTGAAGGATGCCACACACTTAGGAAAAATTCCCCTTCTTCCCACATAGAAGGAGTTTTGCTACTAGCTAGCCTTCAGGTTGGGTGAGACTTTCATCTTTATCCATTAATTAGCTGCACATCCCTCTGCTGCTGTACCACGTCTCTTAATTATGGGGCCAGGTTCTGTCCTCCTGTTCTCTAGAGCACCAGAAAAATTATAATAGAAAGAATAGTAAATCCTATCTAAAATTAATGGATGTTTTAATGTAGAAACCCAAGAGCACTTTGCTTTCCAGGAAACCAGCAGAATAGCTCTTCTCTGGTCCTACGGGCAGTATAACAATTACAGACTCCATGCGAGTCTTTAATAAAGGAGGGTACCAAAAGATTTCAGAGTTTGACCTGCCAAAGACATGAGGTAGTAGTGGCTTTTACTGTAGCAGAATCACTGAGTAATACTACCCAGGGGAAACCTCCAGGAAAGTTCTCATCTGTTTGCCATTATAAATTATACCGACCCTTCAGCTGGACTTATGTAATTTTCCCTGTGGAGACACCAAAGTTGTACAACTTTTCAGCAAGTCATTCTGGGGCTAAGCCCAATAGAAACCTGCCCGTGTTTTGGCAGAATGTAAGGGCTAATATCTAAGGAAACAATCCAGAAAGCCAGCCTTCCAAAGGATATTTAACCTTGGGGACACCTAAAAATTTTTTAAGTGTTCCCAAACTATTTCCTCAACACCTGTGCAGCAGAAGTGCACTGCAGCTTGGAAAGTTTCATACGCAGCTCCACTTCAGCTCCATCCCCCAAGCTCCAGAGAGCAGGCAGCAGAGTGCCAACAGCTCAGAGAGCTCCTGAAGAGACGCCTGCTTGCTGTTTAATTGTGCAGTGAAGGAGGCTGTGACTTGCAAACAGCTGCACTCCAGCCAAACACTAGCACAATGAGAACAAGAGGGAAGTAAAGAACTGCTACTAAGTCTTCTTCACCTGCTTGTACACTTTCTAAGGACCTCTCTTGCTTTCCTTAAGGTAACTGAAACAGTAGATGAATTACTGGACCTAGGGGATACATCCATCATTGCACATATGCATAAAGGAAAAGTAAACGACATGAAAAATGTTATTATGTAGGAGGACCTAGATTCATCTTTTGATTTATATTGAGTGAGTCAAGCTTGTTTAAGACAGAGGCTTAGCTCGAAACAAGTTTGGTCATTGTTAGCCCTGAAGTTCCATCAGGAAAAGATGACCAACAGCCCACTTTTCAGTGAGTCTGAACTTGGTATCATCTTCCTTGTTCACCAGTTTTAGAAAGGGGTTATTAGGTGTTTTGCAATAAATATTTACCTACATTGCACTGTTCATCTGCTGATCTCAGAAACACTCTAAGCTGGCAGTTTATTAAAGCTCAGAGAGCATGCAAAAGTAAGTTCCATTAGTTGAGCAGACTACTGCAGTCTTGGCTTTTTGGGTCTATCCCACTCCCTTATGATCAACTAACTATTCTTTTTACTCTGTACTCCTGCTGCCTTTGGGCCTGAATCAAATCTTTAATGCTATTATAGACCAGCTGCTGCTAAACTTGTGAACATTAATTTCTATTATTTTATGGATATTATGAGTTTCATAAACACACACAGATATGCATTTCCACAGGACTTATCGCTATTAAATACACATCAACTCTAATTTTGTAACAGTAGCTAGTGATGAGTAGAATTTACCCAAAGTAGTTTTAATCTATTCACTAAATTGCCCTCTGTGAATAATTGCCAGTCAGTTAAGGGTATTTGAAAAAAAAAAACCAACCCCTCAATTTAGAGATTTTTAGTGTTGATCCTCTTGAATTTTCTTGGCTTTAACTGCATTGCAATTACTTTCATAGTATATGTGTACTCGTGTTTATGTTTCGTGACAAATCCCTTTAAAACTTGATTTTATAATTTAATTGACATTTATTTTGGCACTAAGCTTCTTTCTCAGAAGAGACCCTTTGGCATATGCTCTGTGCTACCTACACATCAACAATTAATGAGGCACATTGAACTGATCCCCTACTGCTGCAATATGATCTGTCGCTAAGAAATTTGCAGGAATCTTTACTCACAGGTATCAGAAGTGAAGCCAAACCAGACTGACTGACCATGATACACTGCAATAGGGAGCAACTAGGAACTTGCAATTATTTCTTATTAATTTCATAGGTTAAGATATAACAAGAGGGTGAAAACAATACTTGTTAGTACTGGAAGACATTTTTTCAATTTCATGTATTACTTCTTGATACAGTTAAGAAAAAAACTTGATATAATATAGGAAACACCTTGAATTCACCTAATTTCAACTGTTTAATACCAAATAGGTAAAGACAGTGTTCTCAGAAAAAAATACATAGAATAAAACCCACTTGAACTGTCTATAAAGAACTTTGTTTTCATTTCTAAAATCAGCACAATGATCTACTGAACAGATTAAGATGGACTTTTACAAAGGAGTATTAAAAGCAGAAAAAAATGAAGCCTCAGTCTAGGTGGATGCAGGCGTGACCATGACAGGTCTGGACAGTACCAGCACTCAAACAGAGTCACGTGTTAAACAGCCTGTCAAGGTCTGTGCATCTGTCAGACACAGCACCTGTGGTGACTGCACAGCTACCTCCTGGTGATGGCTTTCACCTATTTACATCATCTCTATATCAGTTGAGCTTTTCCCCCAAACATGAGGGTAAATCAAAAGTGTTAATGGCATCTTTCAGTGCTACTAACTGTAAACCTCTTTTATAATAACATTTAAAACATTAAACAAAAAAATCTGTCCTTACTTACAAGGTAAAGCAGAAAAGGAAGGTCATTCATTACACCCCATTCACTGTTTTCTCTTTCATTCTGTAAATATTATAGTGGTACTGAGAAAAAAATATAATGTCTGAGGTTCTCAGATCTTCCTTCAGAGCTTTAAGCATTCACTTCCCAAGAAGGGGTTTAACAAATACCACACTGTTCTGTCAATATTTGTATGCAGCACCACATAGGGCAAGCTGCTAAACTTACACGGTTTAAAGAGCCAAGGGTAGAAAACTGACACCCTAACAAACACTCTCCCTGCTTTGTTTCTTTTAAGATGGTGGTAAAAGTGTCATCTTTGCTTCTGACTGCAGTTTCGGGAGGCTCTTTGTTTGCTTGTTTTACCTCTCCAGAAATACAGTATTTAATAATTGCTGTTCACCAAACTTTAGGGATTTGTTTCATGCCCAAACATTTCTTACACAATTATAAGCCTTTTGCTCTCCACCAGCTGCACTTTAAATGTATTTTAATTGGCTGGAATTTAGAAGGAATCCATTTGGCAGTCATTTACATGTGAAGCACGCCCCTAGCAGCTGAAACACTCCAGCAGCAGCCCGATTACTTCATCAAAAGAAGCTGTTTGAACACCGTGGACTCCTGCATACCTACAGGGACTCTATTATATAGGTGTGGTGATGTCATCAATAGTTCTCTGCGAAATTCTGGCTTACACTGGGAGCAGAAGGTATTAGCAACCACTGCATTGACAGAGCTGTCTGCAGATCCACAGTGCTCAGCTGTAGTTTTCAAACACATTGCATTTCCAGAGGCCTTGCTTGTGCTTTTTCTCTATCTGATCTAAATGGTAACATGGCCCTAACACCAGTAGTATTGTTTCTATACTTGCAGCATATCAAGAATGTTACCAGATGGGTTTTTGTATATAATATTTTTTTTAAAGCTTCCAATGTACTCTTTATTCAAGGGTCAAAGTAGAAACTCACTTTAGTACATTACATTAGGAATGGCCCATTTTGGGGTTCCTAATATGTATTGTAAGACAAATTTTCAGGGCCTTCATTTAATGGAACAATTTCACCCCACTCTGCAGTTTGTAACTCAGAGGTTTAAGAGTTGACAGCAGTAGGGAGAGCTACCAACAGCTGCTCAGAAAAAAAGAATGAGAAAACATTAAGGAGAGAACCACAAGAATTCACACTGTAAAAATACAATATTTAGGATGAATGTGGAGACATTAACAAGTCAGATTTAAAAACAGAGAGACATTCCAAATGATGCTGATTGCACGCGTGGTATCTGCAAACCCCAGAGCTCTGCAATCCATGAAAGCTCCTGTGAAATTGTAACTGCTTGAGAGTTCACTTATCATCAGTGTACCACAGAGGATGAGGGAGCGAAAGAAAGGGGATTATTCTCTAGCTGAAGTACAATGAGAACTGTTTTCTACACTTAAAAGGTGAATAGTTCTTGAAGTGAAGTTATGACAATACGTGCCGCCTACGGAGAAAAGCAGCGTTTCGAGTTCATTGTATGAAAAGGAGAAGGATTAATGACACAGAGAGAGACCATTATACTATAGAAGAGCTGCATATTTTAATAACTTGACTCCAACCAACTCTGGAAATTTCCATAGTTAACTGGCTTATACTCCTTAGAGGTGAAAACCCTCAGCGTACTAAGGTCTTAAGGGAACTTTCTGGATGTACCACTTAAAGAAAATCAAACAAAACCATTCCTAAATGGCCAAAGCTGGTTATAAATATATAAATTATGATAAGACCAATCCTTTGTTACCTTTAAACTACCTTACGATGCTTCACAGAGAGAGGGCCACACAGCTGACTCTGCATTGGTACAGAATGCCACTATCATACTCAACGTATTTCATCCTCAAACATATTAATGACATGCAGAAATATTCTTGCCTTGCTCCTTTTGAAGGCACATTGCTTGTAGCCAAGCTGGGACATTAACCCAGCTCCTCAATGCCTTCCTTTCTCCGTTAGGTCAGGTATTTATAATTATCTCACATAGACAATTGTGTCTACAACCCAGATCAGTGCTCACTCAGGTTAACAGCTGAAAAGTGCAAGGAAGTATCTTGGGCCTTTGAAAGCCAAAGGGAACAGAAATGGGGGCTTAAAACCAGATTTCTCTCACCCTCCTTTGAACAGAAACAGAAGATTAGAGAGCAGCTCCCCTTCATCTCATCCAGAGCCTACCAAAACAGATGCCAAAACTCCCACTGGATTCAAAAAGGTGATACAGGTAGGAGAAGAGAAGAACTGCAGAACTATTTGTGACATCAGCTCTACATTAAAAGAAAATCCTAGATCATTACAAGCAACCAAAATACATCATATTTGAATCCTTACTCATGCATCCTTGAAGACTTTATGCTTTTGCCTACATGACTTCATGTGTTTTCATAAGGAATTTAAAAATCCTTCCTGATAGCAGCGCTACAGTATAAGTACCCGGGTCAGGATCTTTGCCAACGGTGTGTGGATGAAGAGGAGCTCTAGGCAGGAGGGCAAACGGCAGCACGTGTGACACCCTGCTCCTGCGCTCCCTCCTCTGCCAAACGGCAAGCAGCAGACTTTGGCAAGGGAAAGGTCAGAGCTCTATTCAGGCTGTCACTCTGGGACTCCCCTGCGTTGTCATGGGCTGCGTGATGACAGCCATGAAGCCTTGATGTGCCATTGATTGTTATAGGTCATTGAAGACAATTGGCCATTATTTAGCTTCAATATCCATCGTCACAATTATTTAAATGTGAGACACTGGCAAACGTTTCCAAAGAAACGGTACCAGTGTGAGTTTCAAAAGAGAGGGACTGATTTATTTTCAAGCCTCATGTGAGATTCGAGTCACAGCCACAATAAGTCTCGGAAAAGCTGTACACTAAACTGATTTTCTGGTAGCGGCTCTGTAAGGAAAGCCTTGCATTGACAAAACTTAAGCATATAGAACATTTACTATTAAGACAGTTAATAGCCCTAAGCACAGTAAAAAGGAGAAGCATTACTTTGAAATTTCAGAAACTATTTTTAAAAATGGCAGCGAGAGAAATATGGGTGCTATCAAAGGAAAGATAATCAATCCTTCAAAAGCAGAGACATCAAGCAGTAAAGAATATTTCCACCATGCCTAATGGCAATTCTTTGCTGCCTTCCTTCCCTAACTGCAGTTGGCATTCAGCTGGACGAGAGGAAAAAAAACACATTACAGTAGTATACACAAGTGACAATGAACTACAGCAAAGGAGAAACCCCACAGTGAATGAAAAGTTGGTTTTCTCTTATGCAAATGCTATGCATCAGTGAGCCAGTCTCCAGTCTAACAGACCCATCTTCAGGAGATATATAAGGCCATTAGTGTAACTGATACTTGGTTAAAAATGAAGGAGGTGAGGGGGATGAGAACACAAGCATGTAGGATTTATTACAACAAAAGACCAGCAGAGTCCTAGTGAAACATATGACAAAAGACAAGAATGATGTCTTTAAAGACAACACTAGGAAGAGTGTCATCTAACCAGTATGCCAGAAACCAGGAGGTGGAAGGTTGTTAATAAGGCTTATTGCAAGCTTTTAAACTCTAGGTGAGAACACTGGCCTCTCAAATTATTTTTCTTTAGTCCACAGGTTGCCCATGTGAGACACTGTGAAGGTAAGTAATTGGATGATCAGACTCACCCTGCTCCTAACTGAGGTGGGGAGAATGAAGGAAAGCAGAGGACGAATTGCATCTTTTGTGCTCACAAAGTGGGATTACAGTTGCACATTTTACATCACTCTTCTTCCTTCTGTATGGTTCAAGATTTCCAGATCTGGGCAGGCATGTGTAGTATAACAGCAAACTTTAGCTCCACTGCCTATAATATCTTCCTAAGCGTCACCCAGAAGCTGTCATAGCACACGTGCAACCCCACCCTGCTATGGTGGATAGCAAAGAATCCATATTTATGAAAATACATTTCCTTCTCTGACCTTCTTTAGAAACCTGGTTCTGCATCCCTTGCCCTCTTCCTTGAAGGAACTACATCCAATTCAACCCTACATACATAGATGTCCCCTCATGGAGACTGTATAAAAATAACCTGACACTCACAGTATGGATGGCAGGTCCTTGGCACAATAATACTTCACTGCACCACTCCTGCTGCGTTGCACTGCTTTCACATGCTGGCATGTCCCCTGTGGAAACAGGGCTTAAGAAAAGCAAGATCCCCCATTATTAATGTCTTCTGTTTCTGAACAGCAAAAACAGGTCTTGTAAACAAAAGGAAGTGTACAAAAGATACCTGCTTTTTGTTTTTGTTTTGATGGTGGTGACTTGATTACAAGACCTTGATACAGTGCAGTGGTTGGATGGATGAGAAAGGCAATCACCTTGTGCATTAGCACCTCAACTTCTTCAGAGCAATAGCAAGGGATCTGAGGATGTTAGAAACCAATCCCCAATCCCCTCCTACACAGTAAGTAGCACTCTATGCTGGGAGTCCAAATGTCATCTGTCTGCACCTCTTTTGAAGGAACAAAACCTCTGATACTGGAACTGGAACACGGGGCATGTTGCAGAAATACCAAAGAACTGAGGTGATAGACACCCTTTGACAGACCAGTTCCCAAAAGCCAAGATGCCTGCATTGTTGGTCTCTTATCTGCTACAAACACTCCTGCAACAAGGTGTTTGCAGCACTATTATATTCTTCTACGTAGGCCCCAGAAAGTACTAAATATGGAAAAGATTTTTTAAAAAAATAAGACTTAGCTTGTGTCTGAGGCCAAATTCATACTGTCAGGAAATCTGGCTAGGCACAAAGCCCTATTACTCAGCATTAACATTAATTTGGAAGCTTACTGTAATATCAGTGCTCATGGACCTCTTGCCATCACTTCTCAGTTGTTCCATGAGAAATATTACCATTTTCTTGTTGCCTCATATCACTTGAAAAGGGAAAAGTTATTTTAAATATGAGTTTGTATTCAGAATTGCTGGAATCATATGCCTTGAAGATCACTGCTGTCAGAAAATCTGTAATCTGCTCATGAAGAGAACAATAAGATTAAACGTTGATGAGAAAAACTTCAGACCGCTACTTTGCAAGGGCAAAGTAGTGAGAGTTCAGAGTTCAGTTCTTCTGCCTTTCCAAGGCTGGAGACAGGCGTGTGCAGGAGACACCAAAGGCTGTGGGGTAATGCAACTGACTACAAACAGGTCTGGACAACATGACTGACTGGAGGGCAAAAGTAAACAGGGGTGGAGCAAAACCAAACCAAAATATGCACCCTGAGTGGATGCACATTCACCTTCAGGGGAGTCAGTCTGCTGTCCTGGAGAGATGTGTCATCTTCAAGTGAACAATATTTACTTTGATGCATTAAGACAAATGTCATTTTCAGTTGCTGCATGCTGGCTTGCCTTATAACCAAGCAGATTCACATCTCAAGCTGTGACAGCTTGAAAAGAAATATAAAAGAATATAGAAAAACTATATATAATAAAATATTAATGTGTCACTCTTCCCTTGTGGATAACAGATAACACCCTGCTGTAGATATCTAAAAATATTTAAAACATCTACTGCTATTCTAGGACTTCTCACCAAGGATGAAGTTACAGGGAGACACAGAGAAGTCCATAGCTGCTCATTCTTACTACCTTATCAGACTAAATTTCTATTAAGTGAAGAGGCTGAGGAAGTCAAAGGGATACTCAGCATAGGAGATGAAGGACCTCTAGTAAACCTGAATGTTTTGTTTGTGCACATTCCTATCAATCTCTTGGTCATAAGCACTCATAGCTTGTAATAATGCCAGGAAGTTCATTTCAAGGACATGATTGTCAATAAATATTATTAGCTATGGCATTCTCATTAGCTTAATTAAGATAAGACAACCTGCAAACATTGGGGTGTTTTAATTAAACTACGTATGGGAACAGCACACATGGTAACACACAATGAGATGGGTAAAATGGTCATTTTTGTAAATAAGGTTTTGATCCAGGACACCAGCCATACCAGCAGATCATCAGGACCACCAGCACTGGGGAATTTCCATATGAACACAGAATTCAATTATTTCAGAAGAAAGTTCCAGATCATACCTTTAATCACTCAGGTTTTCGCCACTACTTAACAATTATTGTAACAATGCACATATTAAGAATCTTGTTTCACATATTCATTTAATAATAGCACCTGAAACTTTATAGAGTATTAGAGGATTCAGCATCTAAACCTTCCCAGAAGGCAGGCAAATAGCAAATGTCATACTCTCATAATGCATTTAGGTACTGTAGAGATGGGACATAATTAAAGTAAGACTTAATTAAAGCTTTTCTTCTCCAGAGACGGACAGGTAAAACATAACTTACTGTATTCTTGAGTACAAAAGAGTCTAAAATTGTCTTCATGGTTACACAACTGTAGAGTCAGGATAGAAAAGGAGAAACACAGTAGCAGTTGGGAGTACGTTTTGCTTCCACCTGTTCCCATTTCAGTCTGAACTCATTTCTAGTCCTTGAAGCAAAGCAGTCAAGATTTATTCTTCTTTGTATAGAAAACTTGACTTTTGTAGCACACTGCTAAAAGATTGACTAGGTGATCAGCTCTGCTCGTGCTGAACTGTGCTGCTTTCAGTGGTGCACCACAAAAATCCACTTGGGTGGAACCAGCCACTTCAAAGTGTGTCCGTGGGCAAGTTACTTAACTTTCTTGGTTAACAATGGGGTTTCTTTGTGGTGGTACTCACCTATTACTATCTGTAGCTATAGCAAGTACATCCAAAAAGGGAGTGTCAGCCACCCCATTATTGAACACTATATAAACTTTGTGTTGCTTGCTTGATGTTTGATGTCTGAGCCATTGGCTGGCCTCAGTGCTCAGTGTGCTGCACAGAGAGAGACTGGAAAGGAAAAAAAACCCAACAAACCAGCAGCACATTCTGAAGTCAGGACTTTAACATGAAGTCACATTAAACCTCAGTCCCTCTCGTACCTGAAGCACTAATTCAGGTAGTATAGAAATCTTTCTATCTCTATTTTAATTTGTTGCTCCATCTCATAAAGCTATTTGGCAGTAACAGTTCTCTGAAGAGCCTTACACATTAAGCTACAAGAGGAAGCAATGTACTAAGCTGTGTTTTCCAAAGAGCACCTATAGGTAGAGTGTGTTAAGGTGCCACCAGTCAGTATTTTCTGTGTGAGCAGAGCCAGCACCAGCCACCTACCCAACAGCGTAGCTGCTGTGGCAGAGACCCCACAGTTAGCTGTGATGAAGGGGATGTTTATGCTTCAGGCACAAGCCCTTCTTACAGGCTAAATTTCTGGCTAGGTACCAAGACAGAGCCCTGTGAGGGGTGAACAGAGACCCTCTGTCTGCAGATCTCTCCCTCCACTGCAGGTGGGTGAGGGAAGGGCACTCAGCCTGCTCAGTGCTCTCACCAGGTAAAAGTGCCAACCAGCAACGGGGTTTGCCAAGGGAATCTAACCAGGGAGGCTGATCTGCTTTAATATTCAGAGATTATTATTCTTTTACATCCACTTTAGAGCTGCTGTAGAATTATTCCCTTGGACTGAAAGAAGGGCATAAAATGAGGTAGAAAAACTCCTTTTGAAAGTTAGCCCGTCCGTGTTAAAATACAAATTTAAGTATTAATGATAGAGATGGTTTAGGCTGCACAGGTCTAAATGGTGCAATGGGTGTTGCATCAATGTGGGTGACTGCACCTCTGTGTAGAGGCCCAGTATTCTCAGCAGCTGCTGCTGTGGATGTTGGTTTGAGTTTCAGAGTGATGAAGAGGCAAAATCCAACTTGGAAAGGCAGAGCTGGGACAGGAATTACAGCCATGAGGTGGAGAAGGTGTTAAGGTGCCAGTCAGCCACAGGTTTACTGACATTGTCTCTTCTCCCAGTTCCTTGATCTGCAGAATGAAGATAAACTCCTCAAATGACTGTGGTGGCAAGAGGCAAGGAATTTCTCTATGAACTCCTCTGCTGGAAGCACTTACAGGAGCTGAACATCACACTATTACATGAGAAATACCATTCTTTTAAAAATCTATTCTAGTCACAATGCTGTACTGAATTTTCCTGAGCATAGATGCTATTTTAGCAGAATTTTCTTTGTTTATACAGTCATGGGAAAGAGAGTAGGACACAGCTACAGCATGACTAGTAAACAAGTCCAAATTTTGTAAGGTCATAAAAATAAAGCAGGACAGAGAGCTCTGTATATTATCTGTAAAATCTTCCAATTGCTTTACTTTTCTTCCAAAAGCCAAAAAGCTTCTGAACACAGCAGACAGTGATACAGTCAATCCTCCTGCACCAAATAATTATGTGGTTGAGTTCTGAACAAACTGAGAGCACTGGAGGATAGTGATATTTACAGTTACTGAAATGAGTGGACACGAGCATATATAAGCACTCCAGCTAGAACCAGAGAATTTTGGTCAATGAACCAGCAAACAACAGTAAGAAAAAGGCAAAAGAGTTGACAAGAAAGGATGAGAATAAAACAGCCACAGTCTGGGAAGGAGCAGCAGCTTTGGCATTTCAGTTTGCCAGACCTGAAATTCAGGTTTAAGGAATTTCTTCCTTCTTCACATCACGCCTGCATTTTCTGAGGCCCTTAAGTGATATAGTATTGGCAGCTGACTTTTCTGCTCTGTTTCCAAGATGGCAATAAACATTCACCAGATCAAAAGAGATTTGTGCCATGACAGTTTTTGCCCTGTACCTTCTTGACCACACGAGTTCTCACAGATGGGTTTTATCTCAGCTCAAAATACTGTAACCCATTATTTAAAGCACCTCCTGATGACAAAGCACTTTTAGGCATATTCATCATGAAGGACTGAGAAAGGACAGCTGGATGTCTGCAGGAACAAATCTGGGGTTAGTTTATAGATGGAGCTGCCAGAGCCTCAGCAGTGGTGCTCTGAGTCACTGCATCTTCTAGCTACCCAGGTCACTACCATGTATGCTGAGGTCACATTAACCCTTCTCCACTTGCAGCAGAGATTCAAACACACTGTATTTCTGCAAATGATTGCTTACACCAGCTTTCTACTCCAGGAATCCTTTTCAAGGGTCCTGTGTTGATTCCACTGACAATGAATCAGGCACTGAGTATTTTGAGAGTGGAACAGCACTTAACTTTTAAATACACCGCCCAGCTGTGGGCTTACTGAGACTAAATAAACTGCATGTCTAAGGCACTTTTCTTCCTTGCATGACAAACCTACATTGCTTTTATTCTGATCCCTAAATAGACCTCCCCCATTTGTTTTTAGACAAAATATTTTGCTGTAAAACATTAACAAAGGGAATGATGATTCACCTGAATTATAGCTATACATCTGCAGTAACTGTTTGCAAGGGTGCTTGGATGCTCCATACACTCATGGGAAGGCTTGCAAAATAATCCACAGGAATGTATGTTAGAAAAAAAAAAAGCAAACCAGCCATAAGCATACCAAGATGAAAGTTTGACTGGGATTTAGTCAGTTAAAGCAAATATTTTTTGCATGGAGCAATTAGAATCACAATTAAAGGTGTTCAAAAAAAAAGTGTTCTCTTCACTATGTGGTACATGGTTATGGTTCACATGAAAGAAACTGCCAGCTCTCAGGGCTGAACGTGCATTCCTAACAATCACAAGAGAAGGGGCAGATAAAGAGCCCTGGAACAGGTTGGCCTTGTATCACACATGAAGATTGATTGAGCCAGAGCAATTGCAATAACAAGCATTTCAATCATGCCCTGGGCCTCGCTAGAAAAGCGCTTTTAAAAAGCAACAATAGAGACACTACTGCTGATCCAGGAAAACTACAGCCTGTGTCATCTTCAGCTCCCAGATGCTAGGAGTGCACTCATGATGGATTGACTTGTCTATACCATGAGAGCACGGGGGGAGTATTTCATTGTTCTTTTCTTCTGCCACTATTCTTTGGACTCAGCCCCCACAGTAATTAGGCACTGGACTGCATGGGCACTTCTTTCCTGAACTATCATCACTATGTTCTGGTTGTTACTTCTCTTCCAAAAAAGAATGGTGCAAGTTCTGCTTTTCGTTGCACAGAAAGCAGTTGAAAATGAAGACCCAGATGATGAGCCTTAACAACCCTAGCAGATATAACATATTTGATATCCTATTTTTATTCTACTACCACCCTGCAATTAAAAGGAAAGATTTGCAGTCTCCTTCCTCTCAATTAAAAATCTCCAGATGGAAGTTCACTGAGCAAGTCAAGTTGTAGGGGAATAAGGAGTTAACACTCATCCAGGGGAATAGCAATACTGTTTGTCTACAGCACCAAAGTGGTAGCCTGCAGCTGCACAGTGTGAATTTACAGGGAATCAGCAATCTTTTTATATGAAAAAGGTACATATTGGATGGAAAATATAGTAGAAAGAGGATACATCTGGTCAATGATCAGAGAAATCCCAGGACTACAAATCACTGCACAAGTGATCCCACAGCTTTGCAGCACAGAAGGTATATGGAGCTATATGGAGCTATATGCAGCACAGTCTTTGGGGATCTCCAGGTGGTCTGAGATGCTTCTATTCTGTGTTGTGGAATGGATTCCATCTGCCATGGAGTTGTTGCTATAATTCCTATGTATTCTGACTGTATAAGAAGAAAACAGTGGGAATTTGTGGGACTCAGTGTCATTTCATAGAAGAAAAAGCTGCAGAAAAGCTGACCAAGACATAGACTAGTAAAGTTGCTTTGGGAGGGGAGAAAGGAGAAAATCCCATGATTTAAAGAAAAGCATCTTGGAGCACTGGAAACACTGGAAGAAAAAAAAAAAAAAAAAAAAACAACGACCTGAGTGGAAACTAGACCTCTGATGTATGAACAAGAGGGAGGAGGGCTCCTCAGAGCTGCATGATGAAGAGTTCTGCTCCTTTACCTCTATCAGCTACTCAGGTCATCTATGGGTACAGAAAGCAGAGTCTCAGGGTCACTGCTGATTTAAAGATAGATCTGCTAATCTGTGGTTTAATAATTATAAGCAAAGAGTGTACAATTTGTTAAGTTTCAGGCCAAGTTTAGTCATATTTCCCCAGCACAGCAAATCCACCTACCCCTCTGGCAAGAAAACGAAGCACGTCAGAATCAAGAGCAAACATGTACTACTGGAGGATGCACATTGCATTTTTAAGCTCAGACGTTTAGAAGCTTTATAGTGAAAGCAGTTAATGATGGGCCAAAACCCCAAAGGTTTTCTTTACTCCTTCACCAGCTGTCAGTTTCAGCTGCAGATAAAACAGGACCCTCATTTAACCTTCACAGATAAATCCAGCAGAGCATGCAAAGTTAGATCATCCCCACAAACGCTGCTAGATCCCTTACATGCAAGACCATGGTGCTTTCTTTTATTTATTTATTTTTTAACAAATAGCAAACCCATCAAACTTCTAGTTTTGTGTCTGGGAAATTCAGTTGTCTCCACAAACCTGTGAACTTGGCCCAAGAGTCAAAGACCTTAAAGCAGCTGTGGCAAATTGAGACAAAAGTGTTGCAGTGCATGTCTGATGGATCTAAATCAGCTCCAAGTGCACAGAGAGGTGCCCCTAGGGATCCTTCCAGTAAGTGGACTGGTTGGATTGTTTCCTTCTATTGACTTCATTACCCACTTGATTTCAAACAACAGTCTGTAATACAGCTCTGCAAGCAAAATGCTTATACTCAGATTGAAAGAGCTTGTGAAATCTGTGGGTACAATGATTCTTACTGAAGAGCAGAAGGAAACAAAATTCCTGACTTTCTCAAATCATGAAACTTGCACCAAAACTGAGATGAGAAAATTAATCTGCAGTTATTTTATGAGTTTCTACATCAGGTCTTATAGCTGATTTATTGATTAGCACTGAGGGAGCAGAGAGAAGAACATCACAGAAATAAGAACATCAGGCATTTCAGGCAATGAAAAGTGAATCAGTTGTACATTTCTCTGAAATAAGTGCCATTCATCTTAATATACCTTCCTGTCCTCTTGCTTCAAGTTGAAAAGAATCTTGATAAAACTTGGTATACATTTGAAATAAACTAAGCAGTGAAGGAATTATTTGATATATTTCTCAAGCCCAAAGATGTAGCCATTTTTTTTAAATGCAGATTAGAATGAAGACTTTTTTTCATTTTGCACATAGTAGAATTGTAAAGGAAATATGACAGTTTTAGATGTCCACTAAAACCACAGTGTACTTTGTAAAATCATCATATTTGAAAAGAAACATTTAAAAAAAAAAAAAAAAAAGCTGGATATTAAGTGATTTAAGTCACAGTAGAGCCTATAGACCTGACTCAACAGCCAGCTGTGAAGACAGTCAGATTCTAGATGAATGGACTGTAATGTATTTGCAAAAGAAAGCAAGTAACACAACCTTCAACTTTCCCTCAGGCCTCATAAAAATGTTTCAGCTGTGATTGAAGAGACCTGAGGCAGGAAGGTATCAGAAAATCATTCAGTGAAAAAAAAAATAACCAAAACAGATTTAGTTACTTAAAACATTATAGACAAGATTATTTGCAATTAATCATGTATCTTTCATCCTCTCTGCTTCTCCCAATCCAAAGAGTGTAAAAGTCTATTACTACCTTGATGTGATCCCATACAATGTATTCTTAAAGAAGACAAAGAATTAAAAACTGTGCAAGTGCTCTTTGCAGCACAGTGAGACAAAAGCAACAGGAGCTGGACAGGAGGGAGTCCTGCCCTATCCCTCTGCCAGTGAATGTTCACACCTGACACAAATCCACAACTTTCTCTGAGACAGTTTCTTAGCAGTCTGAAAAACTGTGGGGAAACTAGAGGGGAATTCAGAGTTTATTTCATGATTAGTTAACTACTTGATTTTACCACAGCATTCAGCACCTCCCCAGTGCCTTTACACATAAGAGAAAGCCCAAGCCACGAGGAGCTGAGGCTACACTGCAGAAAACACTAAAATGAGCAGGGTTCTGTCAGCTTGTTCTGAAAATGAGCCATGCAGCCTTTCTGTTACAATAAAAAAGGCAATGATCACCACAGAGTTTCGTTTCAGCTGGACCTTTTGGAGATCTGTTTCACTTTCTGTTAACCTAAAGTCAACCCCTCCATTTCTCCTTGACTTACACAACATTTGAGCAGACATGATACCCAAAGGAATCCTCCCCACTGCTTCCAGTTTATCAAACACCAACACAAGCCTTCTGGTAAACCTGTGGTATAGTATCAGTCAGATCCATAATTAGAGGAGATATGCCCCATAAAGCATTTTCATATTTACTGAATGGGAAAAAATGAAATTGAGAAACAAACAAACAAAAAAATCAGGTGCTCTATGAATCATTATGTGGTTTGAAGACTGAATTCTTTAATAATAATGTTTTTGCTGACACATGTTGTTTGTATTTGCCATCAGAACTGTCTGTGTTAATAGCAAGTAATTCCACTTGGAAAATATTTACATAAAAGTATTTATTCTTTTGTCACAGGCATAGGTAGAATCTTCTTTAAAGAGAAAGAAGAGCTAGGAAATGACTAATACGGCAGCCAATGTTAATGTGCTGCCCTGGGATACGCCACCAGAAATCTACACACACACAAGGGCTGTGACTCCAACCTCAGTGACCACCACTTGGCAGAAGCAAGGCTGCATTGGCCCTCAGGTCCTGGACATGATGCTGCATTCTGTCAGTCAGACACAAACTTGAGAATTCCCACCACTGTTACAGTCTTCAAAGCCACTCCAGTCTGGCCTGCAACCACAATTCAGATATATACATATAGTGCTTACAGAATTAATTAATCCTTCAGGTGGATTATTGTTTCTCATGTTTCACTAAACCCACAACATTTTCCTGTACTGCTCCTAAATCCAGTCTACACAGACACTTTCATTTGGAGATGGGGGAATGCAATGCACTGCAAAGGGGTGGAAGGGATTAATGCTCCTTTCTTGAAAGACTGAGGACAACAAAAAGAATAATTCAGGGCTATGCTGATAGACTTCAGATGTGAGGCAATAAGGATGACAGTGACTCTGAACTCAGAACTGTGAAGACAGGAAATCCCAGGAAAAAGCTGAAGCTGGACATCAACCATGAATAATTCAACCATCATCCTCCTCCAGGAACAATTAAGTTTGGAATCCAAGCTCAATTTTTCAGACCAACTTTTACAACTGGTAGGTAAACCAGAGAGAGCAGGACACTGAAGGTAAAACAGAAAGATCCTTTTAGATTCCTACTAATTATTGTCTGTAATTACCACTAAACAAGATCTAATCACTTTTTTTTTAAACTACAGATTGCATTTGCACTAAATAGTTTGTAAATGATGCAATAAGGATAAGCTTTAAAATGTTTACTGATGCTACTGTGTTTCTAAGCATCAAAGATGCTTTTGCTTTTAATTCACATAATTTTTAATAATACTTGGTATGTAAGGACTGTCATGGCCTGTGTTTAGTGTTAGGTTTAACACTGGGGTTAGGTTTTTCAGAGCTGCCAATAGCAGTTGTGTCTATCCTTCCAAGAACAAAGATGTTGCCTCTGCAAAAATTCTTGCCCAGGAAAATTTCTCCACTTTGTGTTTGCTGTAAAAGAGCCACCCAATTCAGGCAGAAAGAAGCTTTTCTGAGAAGCTGGGAAATCACAGTTAAATAACACAAAAAGTTAGCTGAAAGTGATCTTCCCCTAGATGAAAACAAGGAGTAAAGACAGTGTAAAGTGTTGCTGAACACCAAGATCAAAATGTTTCCCAAAGTTATCAAAGTAGAGTAACAGGTAAACCACCCCACCAGACAGATGCAGAACAGGGCTGTGACTATAATACTCATTTGAAACCAAGGACACAGAAATAAAGCTAAAAGGAATACAATAAAACATTATCTACATCATGTGTTTTTCTTCACAGCCCTATCCAAAGCTGAACATCCCAGGAATTCTGCAGATGGCTCCCTTAAATTCCTAGCAGAAGATAAACATCTGCCAGGGCTGAAACAGAACCAAGTGGATAAATACCTCAGGTTGCAAATACCCAAAGGACTTTGCAAGTCTTCAATATCTTTTTGGACTTTTGGACCATGGGAGATGGTAAAGAAGTCGAGTGTGAGGCAAAGACACTCGAGAGAGCCACAGTTCAGACATGCCCTTGTCTCCAAGAATTCTAGATTCTAAACTCCGCGGGTTCTTGGTTTGCTTTGCATGACTGAAGGAGAAAATCCAAACATGATACATTACTTTCCCTTTTGAACTTGCACTTCTAAACATTTCCAACAGCCTGTGCAGGAGGCAATCAAGAAACTAATGAGATCACCACATATGGCCTTTGGATGTTGCAGCCATTGTAAGCCCCACAAGCCACGCTGCCTGCTGTCCTTCAGCAGCTAATGACATCTGTCTCTCCGGAGGACAAGCCACCCCAGCAGCACCTACACGTGGGAGAGCCAGTTGTCTCTGTTGTGACTGGGGACAAAGGCTGACGTGGGCACTATTCATGCAGTTCAGTGACAGATTGTGTCACACAGCATGGCTCCTTGCACTGTCTTCTGCCCAAAGTATCCCACTGAAAGGAATGGGTCACAAAGTATTTTCCAAAAAGCTATTACCATTTCTAAATTATGAATGAATGAACAGTGCAAAAGGCTTCCAAACCTTTTCTCTGTTCCTACCCACAAGCCATGCTCAGTTTTCCAGCCTGCTTTGCAGATACAGAGCCAGCTGGCGATTGTGTGTAACCTGTACAATGGACTCTCTAAAAACCTTGTTTGTCTGGCAGGTTGTGTATTTGATGACTTATCCATGGTTACAAATCACACCATTATGCTGTGCTGCTTTTATAAATGTTTCTAGGTCTGCTTTTAAAAATGGCCATGATTTCCAGAAATGAGCAGTCCACAGTCCTCTTAGGTGAGCCAGAGCTAAAAAAAGTACAGCTCTAGTTCTCTGTATCGCTGACATTTCGCTCAAGAGATGGATGAATTTAGCAAAGCTGGAAAGCATTGCTTCCAAGAAAGGTTACACGAGACAGATGCTAGTCATATTCCCTTACTTTTTTTCCCTAAGACACACAAATAGGAGCTTTACCTCCACTATGAAACATTCTGTGCACATGAACTCTTGATTCTCTGCCTTGAAAGAGAAAATCTATTTTTTCCAGGGCAAAATATACAAAGACATGCCTGAATATTGCCACAGGCATCTTTAATGAAGATTTAAAAGACATTGCAAATGAAAATATTGGCAAACCCCCTCCTCCCCCCCAAAAAATCAACTGCCAACAGCAAATATTTCTGCTGGCAAACACTTTTTTGCTGTATAAAACTCTTCCCTGTTAGGAACCTCTTTCCCCAAAGGCCTGCTAAAAAGCGTTTAAGAGAGCTCCATGAATATTGTCAAGTGGAGGCTGTGCTTTGCCTCGGGGCCAGAAGGGACCATTAGATCATCTCATCTAACACCTGCATTCAAAAAAAAAAAAAAAAAATTGAAAAAAATTGAAAACAACAAATATAAACCAAAAAACCCAACCAACCAGAATTTCACCCACTCACTTCTGCGTACATTCAGCAAAATGTGGTTAGTCAGCAAATGTCTTCCAGAAAGTCATTCCTCTATCCTTGATCTTAAAGAAATGGAGAGTCCATCCAGTAGTTCCTATATTTTTATCTCTATTGAAAAACAACATTGTACATCCCAAGAAATAATTCCTTGTGAAGAGTTACCCCAGCTCTGCTCCTAGTATCTGTATTTCTCAAATGCCTCCCTCTGATTGCAGATTCTATATCTCACTGGGGTGGATTCTGAATATTAGGTGAATATTATTGTGTAATATTGAATATAATAGTAAATTAGGAGACAACTTGTTATAAAATTTACAGTATGCCTATCAGTATCTGTACTGGGCTGGATGCATAATAAAGACATGTTCAAGAGGGACTGAGTGAATGTGGAGACAGATCTCGATTGACACTGAACTGCCCTGGTAAAAGAACTCCACTTCTTAGAGCTTCTGGGTATGGTTTCTACACCAGACAATTAATGTACTTGCTTATGCAGAAGTCTTGCATTTTTAATTAAAAAAAAAAAAAGTCTTAAACACAAAACCAGAGAGAAAGCACCTATCTCTACATTTTTCATTTAAAGCTGTAAAATATTTTAAATTTCTAATCAATTTGAATGTTACTTTATCCATATTAAAAATCATAGCACTGGCATATAAAGTTTCAAAGAAAATTTATGTTAATATCTTATGTATTTAACATTATAGCACATTACTGAACAGTTTGGTAGAACTTTACATTTATAATTCATGACATGATTTTTGCCTACCCTCACTCAATGGAACATTTCTCATTTGGGGAAAAAATCCATATTGGAGTTATTTATCCATGAGGTAGTTTAAGTCTCTATTTATCAGCATATGATTATTTTGGCTCTACGTTTGTATATCTGTTGGTTTCAGGCAGTACAAAGAAGAGAAAAGATACTTCTGCTATTTTGAAAGTGTAATGATGAGACAAAATAACATCCATTGTCCTCATAAAAAGATAATGAATTAGAGAACAAAAGGAAACGTAGAAGTTTAACCAGGAATAAATCCAACAAAAATGGAGGAATGTGAGCTCTTGCAATGGTGGGTATGTGGCATAAATGCCAAAGCCTGCACAATGAAAGCCTGTGGTTGGGTACACACGTGACAATTCTGCATCAGTGCCCAGCCAGGGTTCCTGGGAGGCATCATGCTTGGCAGGAACCATCTGCAGGGCTGGCTGCACTGGCCACACCTGACACAGGGTAAACAGCTGTAACATGCAGGATCTGTTTTGTCTCTGTGAGTGGTTTCTCCAAGAGAACTAAATGATGACATCATCTGAAAAAAATCTTCCTGAATTCCATTCTTACCTGGAGGGCAGTCCCACTCGCTGGGTGATGCCATTTGCATACAATAGCTGGAAGTATTTCAAGGCAAGCCTTGCCAATACTCAGGAGTCTGCATCCTTGCCCACCCAGAGATAATGAAGTGCCTTGCAAACACTATCTGTTAATCACTGGGGAAATAGATTCATCCTCAGACACCAACCTCCTGAGGCATGGATGGGAAATTGCTTTCTCCAACACATGCATGTAGGCTTTCTTAAGGAGAAATACAGAAGCAGTTTTACACCAAACAGCTCTCTCCTCTTATCTTTGCATAGCATCATTATAAGCTTTCTCCTGTGTCAATAATTATGCTCACCATCTGCAATGGGCAGATGTTTTTGGTTTTTTCTCTGGGAGAAAAAACAAGGGGGAGAGAAAAAAAAAAAAGATTTACTGATTTATTATAACTTATGGAAGAAATGTCATCATTATAAAAGAGGCTTCATCATTCACAGCTAGGAAAAAAATCATCATGTTCTGTTTTCAGATGCTTCCACTGGGAGGCATCCCTCAAACACTGGATACCACTGGCACACATAAGACTGGAACTCCAGCCTCCTCCAGGAGTGGAGTGGAATTGAAGCTCACACTTCAGGATTTATTAAGATTGCTTGAGGAAAGCAAGTGCAATTAGAAGGCATCTGTTTAAAACAAATCTTGGAATTTGTGAATATCTGCAGAGTGACACCTACCTAAGGCTAATGATATGCTCAAAAACATTATGGATCTAAGACCTCAGCTAGGAGGGAAGAGTTTCTCACTAGAGTCAGCTCAGGTCCCCAGATGTCTGTGAGCAGGGAAAGCAGACACCCAATGGCCCCTATTCTGTTTCTGTGCTAAACTACATGCACTGACTTGAGGTTTACATCAAATCTTGCTCAAAATCAAGATCTAACTGGGAAAGAAAGAAGTCACTAGTATAAAACCAGGGAATCAGCATTATAAACACATCTGCTTTCTTATAGGACTCAAGAGGATCATTTCTGTAGCTCCTAAGTAAGAACTCTGAATGGACAGTTCAATGCTTTAAACACAATATAATAATCATTCCCCACAAACAGCTACAAGATGAAATAGATCACACTAACTCATTTATATGCACAGCAGTTTAAATCTCAATGGATATCAAAGCATTTAATAAATTAGAGCCTGTGATAACCAGATAAAATAGATGGTGAAATGTGTTCTAGGTTCCTGGACAGCACAAAAAAATCCACAGACTCTTCTGGCAAGTTAAAATAGAAGGTAGGTGGTTAGAGTTAATTCCTTGTAGCACAGTATCAGCTACTTAACCAGATTAATGAATAAATTCATGTTAATTGCAGCCTTGTTACAGATATATATGGATAATCAATATGAAATTGTTTCCAGGATGCAAAATAGTAATTTATTATCTAATATTGTATAAAAGTGGAATAATCTCCTCTCCTTAGGTACATAACTTGTTCCTCTCTGGCTGGAAGCTTGTGAGTTACATGAGGTTGTATTTCCTCTGAGATATAGTCACACAGAGAAGGATTTTATTATTGGGGACACAAACAATGGGTATGTTTTAGGATCCTGATGTAGATGAGGAAAGTTGTCTGTTCCAAAGTTCGATTCATTGCAAAATGCCCCTGCTCATGAAAGGCTGTAGTCAGCTAAAGGATTAACATCATATTGTAATTTTTCTGTCTTAACTTGTTACACTTTCTTATACTCTCCTCTTAGAAATATTATAGTTCAAATGAAGTGATCAGAGCCCACTGAGCACAGATCAGCTGTGGATTAAAGATGAATTAAAGTTTTAATTTAATTAAAGGGTAATTAAACACTGTGCATAAAGAAACCTCTACACCAAGTGCCTGTCATCTTAACAGGGCATGGCTATTCAAGTAATTTCTACAGCTGCACTTGCAAATCTTTATACATAACATCAATGCTGCAATTCTTCTTCATCTTTCAAAAGTGCCAATCTACTGTCTCATTTTTACCAGTTTTCTCCATGTCGACATTTGTCAGACACAATTTATTCCTTATGAATCAGAAATCACTAGCTTTTGTCAGCTATTTCTCCAGATGTTTTGTGATCTCACATCTTATTAATGTCTCCAAGATATTGCCTGCTAGTAAGGTTAGGCACATAAACCTGTAATTGTTTGTCTCTGGCCCTTTCCAAATGGCTCCCAAGCTGACTAACGGGTCTCCTCAGCAAGGTCAGCCAGAGAAAGCACAGGTTTGTGGAGCTCTTCACTGCTCACATACAGTCTATTTTTCATTCCTTCAGTTACAAAGGTATTTCCAATGGTATATATCTAAAATATATACCTACTGGCACAAAGACTGCAAATACGATGGTGAAATGGGAATGAAACTGTTGTAAATAAAAACAGAAAAAAGAAAGAGGGGGAGATGTTTCCCACACCTATCATTGGAAATCTCATCACTGAAAGAAAATATCTCTCTGTGTCTCACAAATACTCTTTTGTGTCTAGTGTATTACAAGTTGCTACTAGTCTTTGGGTTATGCCCTGGAAAGAACCAAAACACTAGAAAGAGCAAGATGTGACAGGAGAGCTGGCAGGAACCCAGAAGACATAATTTGCACAGTATAGATTGGAGACAGCCTTAATACTGGGAATAAGCTACTGGGGACTTCCAGGTTGAAATCTTAGACATTCCAATTCTGTTCATGCTAAGATCTAACAAGGATTTCTGTAAAGGTGCTGACACTGCCATCTTTACAATGGGCTTAGACCTGGTAATGGTGAAACAGTCGTGTCAGCCTCAGAGCATGTGTCCATCCTTCTGTCCCCTGAGCTAATGACCTCACGCACCCTCAGAGACAGCAGGGCTGCAGCAGAAACTATGAATGATCACCTTAGGAAAGCATTGCTGCACTAAATCTTCTAGCTGCCTTCTGCTGCTATTCCAAACTCAAGTTTCCCTCCATGTCATTAAATAGCTTTCTTTCAAAATGCAGGACTTTGCATAGTTTTAGAGTACAAAACAGCACGCCTGTGCTTGTACAGACACTTCCCTCCTCTCCTGTTCCGAATGTTTAAAAACCCCAGACACACATATCTCCTTATTTACACACTGATTAAACATGCTTCTTACTGGCCATGCAATTTCATCTGTTAGTTCATTCAGTGTGCTACAATGAAGATTATTTACATTATCCTAAAAGATGTCATCAACAGCTTTGAACACTATGTCAAATGGTCATTCAGAATTGGACTTTAGAAAGAGTACACTTGAGCTCCTGTACACAACAGGCCCCATTAGCTCTTCTTGTTCATGTATCTGTACTGAGATTCTCTGGGCAAGATCCAGTTCCACCAGGTTTTCAGGCCTTCTCCTTTCTTTGTTTATTCCTACTGTCCAGCTTTAAGTTCTCACTCACTGAGAGATACTTGCTCCATTTATGCAATTCTGCCTGAATTTAAAGTTTCAGATTGTGTCTGTATTTTTAGTTGGAACTAATTCTAGGCTGTTTCTGGATTGATATCCAGAAACTCCTTAGTTTTGCAAACTTCATAAGCATATCACAGCACTCAACCTCAAATTTATGCCTACATTTTTCTGGCTTAAAACTGAACAAAACTATTTTGTGAATAATTCAGTCCAGGTTGATATCAATGACCAGCCAAAACTGGCACTTCTTGTTGATCCATCAACTATTTAATGTTAAAAATTAATTCCTATCTCAGTCCTGCCTTTTGTTTTTCTAATTTATTTCTGGGAAAGTTAATTCTTCTGTGATTGCATGGCTAGTAATTTTACTTATTTTCCTTGTAATCTAATAGGTTAGAGATTACTAGAAGATTACTAGTTGACACCACATCCAACTCTACCATTATCTCTGGTATATTCTACTGATACTTTCTCCAGAAATTCCCTCATCCCTTCCTCTTGTTGTCTCATGCAGTCTGGCCGTTCCTTGATGACACTCCATCACTTTCTACTGCTAGACTTTCCCTCTCACATCCTATTTAGCTCTGTTTTCCTGTAGTGTCTGATCTTTCCATCATTCTTCCTCACACTCACATTCTTCCATTTATTAACCTCCTCACAAAAGGGTCTGCTATTTAGATCCTCTTGGGCATTAGCTATCTGAAACTTCCAGGATTATGCCTAGGCTCATCCCCCTCAATAGTCTCAAAATTCAATTGGAAATCCCAGGACTTTCTTTGATTGCATTTCTAGTCAATAGACTTTTCTGTCCATGAGGTTTATTAAGTTTTTTTTCATACCAGCTGCAAGATCCCATAAATCCTGTACCCTATAGGCTTGTTTGACTATGTAATGTTTTCATATTCAGTATTTCCTAAAGCTGCAATTTCAATCTTCCTTATCATTCCCAGAAGAAGAGGGGGAGATGTCCCCTCTCTACTTACACAGGCACTAAAAAGCTCATATAAATTCTCACAGACAGAAATTTGCTGGCTTGTACTACTTGTTGAACTTCCAGTAAACAGTCTGTTGTGCTTGTAAAGCCTCTGCCTCAGACAGCTCCCGAATAAAAATCATCTGTGACCACAGGCAGGAAAGAGATGCCAAGCCTGTCAGCACAAGAGCCTCCTGTAATGTACCCCAAAGAAGCACCCCACAGACAACCAACTGCTGCACGTTGATGGCACCATACAACATAAATCTGCTCCACAGACAGCCTTTGTGCAAACCCTCTTTCCTAATGCTCTGCTCCCTGTTTTCCACTGGTAAATTGGACTGAAACATCTTTCTGCTCTTCCTGTTAAAATGTACTTGGGAAGGATCACGATCCAAGGTGAAATCTTGTCATCAGGCAAAGGCAAGAGGCCGTTACCATCAAACTCACACGACTTTGCCCAAAGGAACCATCAGGGTCATCTTGTCAAAGTTCTGCATGCAGAGCTGGATTAACTCTACAGATTAACACCTCTATCATCTTCTGAGTATTTACACTTTATTTCATCTAGTACCAAGCATCCATTTTGTAACTACCTATTGCATATTTGGCTGCTTCGTTCTCATGATTTATGTTGCTAGTCACTTGGCATCCACCTCAGTATATAAATCAAAGCACATATAAAAATCATTGCCAAAAAGAAATAGGATTTATGCACAACTCGCAGTGGTTGTGCAGCATCTCTAACTGCAAAAGAGGTTCTCTAATCAATTTAAGATACATCATCTTTCTCATCTCAGAGTTTTAAAAATACACATTATATTGAAAACCTATTCCTGGTCCTCCTGAAAGGCTGAGCTTTAAGCCCTCAGTCAGTTTCTGCAGTCTGATAATGCACAAATACATCTTAGATAATTATATCACATAAATACGATCAAACACAAAATTGAGACCCTGTATTAAGAGTAGAAATATTTTTGTCCTAAATTTTAGCAAAGCATTATTGCTATTGAAATCTAGTGTTCTTGAGGCACAAATGAAAGGTAAAACCTGATGATAACTATTTCCATCATCCCTTATGTGATTCAGAATGTTTTTTTCTGTTGCTATTGTTGTCATATCTGGATGTGATTACTTTTGGAATTACAGTTGTTAGTAAAGTCTGTAAAGACTAAGTGAGCTGTATCTATCATAGAGATTATTACAAAAGTACCATTGCTGCTCTCTAGACTTTTTCACAGATCAGTTGCATATCATAAAGTGTAAACTTACCTTCACTAAGAGATTTAAAGTGTGAAAACATTATTTTTTACATTTGCAAACCAGGTCATCGCATTTTTAATTTTTTTACAAGCTTTTTTCTGTAGCTTTTCTTTTTAAAAAAATTTTTAAGTGTTCTAAAAATAAATAAAATTCCATGCAAAATCTGTAAAAAAAGTACAACTTTTTAAGCTATGCTGTTAAGATGCTTGTGGAAATATTTTTAAAAGCCTATTTTTAATGCTCAGAAATTAAAATGAAGCCACAGATATACAAGTTCAACAGTTTTCAGAAAACATTATCAGGCTTGTAAAGGAAAAATATTCCCCACTAAAGAAATATAGATTCAGATATTTTTATCAGTCTCCTGTCAACTAATACTTTTATTTTCTATCAGAAACTCACCCCACCCCTCCTCTAGATTCTTCAGTGCTATTAAAAGTGTAATTCAAGAACCACAAAAGCCCAAGGAAAATGATAATGACAGACTCCCATTTATCATAATCATTAATCAAAATTAAAACAATAGCATTTGTATAGATCTCTAGAAAATCTTTCTACTGGAAGAAAGACACAGGTTTTTTAACACAATTTCCACCCCAATCACTATGAGGCCTTCTCCAGTGGGGGAGAATGGACATTGGCCATCCAGCCTGCAGAGCACTGTCTCACTTCAGCACAGAGCTGCTACACATCATTATAGTCTCTTGGGAGATTTCATCTGCAGCAGTTTCATTTCACAAACCTTTTCCTATTCTAGATCAAATGATCAAAGAGAGATCCATCCTCCCCAGTCCTGACTGGTGTGCCTGGACCCAAACCCAGAGAGTAAGAAGCACTTTCTCTGTAGATAGAGGCCAGGACTAAACTGCACTAACAGAAGCACCAAGCCCCATCTGGATATGAATCCAGCTCCTGAGAGCTGCAGCACAGCAATAATCCTGAGAGCACTAAACCCAGCTTGCCTACTACAGGGAAACCCCAGTCCCTGAGTGCAGAGTTTTAATGACTCCACTTAAATGAACCGACCTCTCCCTCACACAGGGGAGTTCAAAGGTGTGGGTTTCAGCCTAACCCAGACACCCTAAAAGCCCAGCTGCCCAGTTCAGCCAAATCTCTTGCAAGTCTGTGCACGGCTCCCCTTCTATTTCTTTGTGCAGCTCACTGGAGGCCTGCAGAGTTGAGTACTGAATGGGGATCTCTCTCCAGCTGATTTCCAGCCATCATTCATTAGCAAATGTCTGGTGGTTTTAAAAATAAGACACTCATGTTTTATGGCCCTGACAAGGTATTTGATTTTCACAAGGGAAATAATACAGAAATGATGATAAATTGTCCAATAATTCCTCCAGTAGGAATCCTGAGAGAGAAGACATTGAAGAATTTTAAACCAAAAGTAGGAGATGCATGGGTTTGTTGTTTTGGGGGTTTTGTGTGTTGGAAAAGTGCTTGTGAAATGTTACTACTGACTGTCTGGGTTTTTTAAATTAGGTTACTTCTGCTTAATATAGTTGTTCAAAGTGACCAGGACAAGTGTAACTCGTTCTGTGAACATTGCTGTAGTTTTCTGCAGCTCAGAGTGGCGTGCCCCTGAAAGCAGGGATTACAAACCTCGCAGTGCAAGCAAGGATTACAGTCTTGCAGTGCAAGTCCAGAAATAAGTATTTTCTTACTTAGCGTCCTTTAATCACCACGTGAATCACAACAGTCTGCTGCAGTACTTGCTAAGATTCATGCTCTGACAACCCACCATGCAAGTGATGGGAGCAGAGGGAAAAAGGTGCCACTCTCTTCTATGTTGTCAATCAGGGTACAGGAATTATCCCAGCTCCTGGTGACCTGTTAACAGTTCACCAGATGGCAAAGCTGTCCATCTGGCAGCACATCCACAGCACCAAATCCTCATGAAGACATGGAAAGATCCATGCAAAGGGAAGGAATAGCTAACCAACCCTCACAGCCAAAACATCATTCCTCTCAATGTGAAGATCATACTACTAAGCTGCAGCAGAACTGAACTCTGCTGAGATCTGGCTGTGCCTCGTGAGAGGTTAAGTCCAAGCAGAGAAGGACAGCCATAAAACACCACCTGAAAAGGTTGGCTATACCAAGGCCAGTGGCAAAGTTCCCACTCAACTGCAGAAGGGCCAGAATTTTAGCTTGGATCTCACTGAAATGCTGACACGAAGCCAAGGTCAACCCCCCAAAATCATAGCTAACTAAAAGTAGTTGATTTATAGCATTAGAAATGAATATGAACAATGCCCTCCAGATGAAAGCAGAATTCCATAATAATTCCAATCCAGACAAGACACAGATGTCAGGAAAGCTTCAGAAAAGTATAGCCATCATCTCCACAGCACTCCTTTTCAGTCCTGGTACTTTGTAATTGTAAACTACATTTCAGTTCATTCATTCATAGCCAGCTTGAACCACGTATTCCATTAGCAGATCTTTGCCATGGCTCTGCATAATGCTGTGAAATGAGCTAATTAAAAGAAATACTATAAATGGCTTAACTTAAACAATATGGGGATTAATTTCACCCCACGGTATATGTGCACCCAACAAAGAAAAAACAAATAAAAATCAAATAAAAGCATAAAGAGATCAGAGACTTTTTTTGTCTGCAAGACAAGACTTCTTTCAGAATCCAGGGAGTAAGGTAGCGTAGCATTAGGTGAAACACTACTCACCCTTCTCAGTCACCCAAACATTAAATTCCTTATATTATCATCTACTTTAATAGAGGGCACAGGATGGATGCAGATGGCATTTTCACAAATTCTCCCTCTTTGAACGTTGAATGCTCCCTCACTCAAATACTATTTTGTTTTAAACCTGATTTTGCATTTTCATGTGAGGGCTGGTGGTCTCACATCCCATTGTAGCCAAAGAGAAATGTGAGCACCTTTTGTGAGCCTTTTGTTAAGAAATCCCTCAGAGATTTTCTATTTTTATACCCATGCAAATTGTCTAGGAATACTCTAAATTGTCACTCATGCTTAATATCCTCATGCAATTCAGCACCAAATACACCTCCATTATGCATTCAGAGTCCATGGCTCATCACAGAATGCTCTTTAGCTCAGAAATGAAGACACTAGAAGCTTACTACCTGGTGTGACCTTTTCTGCAAAGTCCTTCTCTAGGTGCATGTAAGCAAGCAGACATTTCTCAGTGTCCCTTACCTCTGTCAGCAAGGCTGTGTGGTCTGTGGAGGCTCTTGCAGGCAGGGGGCTCTGCGCCTGCTTTCACGTGTATTATGGGTAACCACTGCAGTGATGTCAGGATGACAGGTGTAAGAAATTACTACTGAATTCTCAACACCTGCTTTTGTCTTGGGTTGAGGAGAGAGCAACACTTAGTAACAATCCTAACATTTCATATTTACAGTTTAAAGTGGTGAATCAATTTTTCCACACCCAGGCATTAACATACCATATTTTTTCATTATACATCACATGTATAAAAGACACCAAAATAAAGGTACTGTTATAAATATCTATTAAATAACAGATGTTCTTGCTGTCTTTTCAGGTACATTGTATGATGTTTTCATGCACTGCAGAGATATCATTTCTGACTCAAAAGCTCTGTGCAGAGGATTTAGGATAGACTGTAAATGGTCTAAAAAAAAACCTGTGAGAAATTTGGGGCAACTTCATTGTGAACAAACTTCTATTAATCCACTGAGTGTAATACAGTGAGTGACAACCTGTCAGGCTTCACAAAATGAGAAATAAAAGAAAACTTTTAGCCTGTGATAAGCTTTATGACAGGGCAGTAAAATCTTAATTGAGATACACTGAACCATACAAAGAAGTTTGTAGAATACAGCACAGATTAAAATGAATAGATATAGTCAGAAGAAGATGAAAGAAGCCTCCTTTCATGATTGATCCTCTGATTTTTGGGGGGAGTATTATTTTTTATAATTCTCACATTTACTTATTTTCTTACCTATTCTTGTCATGCGTATGATGCATAAGCAGATATATTATATTTCCTATCATTATTATCATTGTTTTGATGAGCTTTAATTGCAATAGTCATTTTTAATTCCCCCTTTATAGGACATATAGCATGGCCTCAAAACTTGTATCATCTTCCCTTAAAAATGGTGTTACCCCAAACACAATTCTAAACCTGCTGAACTCCAACAGATGTTTAGTTCATTAGTACGTGTGGAATGTGAGAATAGCTTTAACCACAGCTCTATTTCAGAGCACTCTCACTACAGGATTTGGTACCACAGGATGGTTTTTATAGAAATTAAGTCAGCTGTAATTATAGAGCTGGAGATATTCAAACTGAAATCAATAGACTTCAGCACATCTCAGATGTTCATGCAGACATACCACCTGAAACTGTCACATTGCAATTAAAGGATTCACCAAGGAAATAAAATAAAACCTGATAGCAGAGACTTATTTTATATCCTCCTTTGCAACATCACAACAAGGCAGCTCTGAGAACACAGAAGATCTGTTGAACTTTTATCTGGCTCAGTAAGTTCCACATGCTTTGGTCTGCATGAAATAAAGACCACATAAAAGGCTGCATGAGCTAAAAATTTTAAACTCAGACTACCAGCCTTTCTTAACCTAGTAACAACCCTAACTCCAACCCCAAACCCAGCCCAAGCTTTGCCTTTATCTATCCCAGCAATTCTTTCTAACCCAGACCTAAGCCTGTATTCAGACAGACAAGCAACAGCCCTAAAATCAGGCCAGATGCCCAGCCCCGACCTCCAGTGTGTGCCACAACCCAAGTACCACAGAAATCACAGGTTACTTTTAGACCCATCAACAAATTTACCTCACCAGACTGTCAGTTCATATTCTGTCCTTGCTGCTATCCCAGTGCTAACTGGTAATTTTTGAAGGTATCTGCCCTGTATCTACCCCAACAACTCCTAGTTCATCAGCCCTTTTGACCTTCAGCTCTGCCCCCAGCTCTTAATTCAGATTTGCTCCACACATTCACAGATTCACAGATATTAGGGGTTGGAAGGGACCTAGAAGATCATCTAGTCCAACCCCCCCTGCCTGAGCAGGATCACCTAGACCAAGTCACCCAGGCAGATCACATACCTAGACCATGTTCTCTACTCTGAGCCCTGATGTGTATCAACCACTCATCTTTAAAGATACTAGAAAATTACTTCTGAAATGAAATTAAATTCAGTCAAGGTTGGTGTGGTGTCTGCACTTTGAGTTGAGCCATGCAGGAGCTGCCTGGAGCTCTGTTTAGGAATCATGCTGATGCAGTCCTTGGCTGCTCTATTAGCTACATTTGAAACAAACAGGGCAACCATTGTATTCCAAACAGTAACTACCAGGCTATCAGAAAACACAAGGCTGTCAGCCCTCCTGCCATGGGGTACAGACTGACATTTTCTGTTTGGTCACCTTGACTACAGTTCCTTTCTGTCCAATAGTCCTTAAAATCAGGTTGGCAAACATATCATCCTAACCTTTGGTTGGGGTATTGCTGACTGTCTTTCATCAGACACTGATAAAAGTTCCCCTCTGAGATAAAGGATGACATGAATACAGGCTTTCTGGATTCTTTAATTTTAGCTCCAATCTCCCTATTGAAATCTGAGCTCTAAGGATGACAGAAGCCACTTCCCCTTCAATGGGTTTTGCTCTCTACAATTGCTTTGATGTCTACAGATTACAAAGCCATGTTTCTGGCACACTTTTGAATTTAGTGAGTGACCTTCATACCTGGTTGCCATGTTCATACACATATGCCAGTACTTAAATCCTATCCACGTGGAACAACTTTCTTTTGAAGACTTCATTGAAAAATCTTCAAAATCTAAAATCATTAACATACTTTAATAAATGGTTAATACATGGCTAGTAAGTGGTTGTATAAACCATTGCCATCACCCAGGCTCAGCAACAGGATGAAGAAGGTGCACCTACCGCTATTGAAAAGAGCTCATTCATCACTTGAAAAAATTCTACTTTACAAATACCTGGGTTTGTGCTCAAAGCAGTTCTAGATTTCACTTTGGAGAGGAAGAGGAGAGGAAGGGTTGAAAATCCCAGGACAGATTCTCACCTTGCAATTGGACACTGCTTATCAGCTTGTGAGGTAACTCTCTATATTTAATTATTAGGGTTTTGCTTCCATTTTAGCATGGCACAGTTTTAAAGAGACAGATACTGTCTGAGAAAAACAGTCTGAAAAGGAATGAGAGTATAGAACTGTTTCCATGGCAACTCCTCAGATAACAGTAGCAGCTTACCTAGCCTAGAGGGATAGGTAAGTGAGACTAAAATATGTATGTAAGAAAAATACTTTCATGGTCCTTTTTCTGTTTAAATACATACATTTGAATTTAGGTACTGTCTGAAAACCCCAGATATTATGAATCCTGTAAGTTCAATATATAAACAGTAAAAGAACATCTGTTTTAGCCTGTACAGAACAACTTAGGTGAGAAATGTTTTCTGAGAAAAGCCTAGGATTTTTCCATGGAAAAAAAAAAAAGTCAAGGCATGACTTTATCTCCCCTAGGTAAGTTGCACAGGCTTTCTGTCATTTAGAAGTCCTACCAAAGTAGCAAAGAAATGGATCTCCATGCTACCCCCAGTAGCCTTTCATTTGGGGCTTGACAAGCCTCTGAGCAACCTGCTCTAGTTGCAGATGTCACAGAATGTCCCTGCTCTCAGCAGGGGGGTTGGACTGGATGAGCTCTAGAGCTCCCTTCCAACCCACACATTTCTATCATTCTATGATTTTTGTTTCAGCAGGTAAGTCATTGACTTAAAACACCTGAACAATTATTTTGTCATCATTATTAAGAAAACAGTTCCTGGCTTCCCACACCAACACCCCTTGTGCTAGCACCATGAGAAAGCCCCGTGGTTGTAAGAATTTAACTCCTCTCAGTTCTTTCTAACTCCTTCCAGGAGTGTGGTGCCCGGAGCAGAAGGTGGGATTCCAGGTGAGCCTTCAACAGCACCGAGGTGAGTGAAGTCATTCCAGCTGACACACCTCCTGTGACACTGTGGAATGATATTTGCCTTTATAAAGCTGCACCCTGTAGTTGGCACACAGCTGAGTAGCTGAAGCTTTGCAGTACACATGTAACTGATCTCCAAAAATAGATATTCACTTAATTTCCAGTTTAGCCTCTGTTCTGAAGCCATCCTTCATGTTTCATTCCTCTCCTCTACTTCTTTTTGAGTTATAACAAATGTTGTAACTACTTCTTCTGCTTCATTATCTATTTTGCTGAAGGAAAATGCTGACCAGAACTGAATATACAACAAATCTGGTCTGCCACAACTCCAGAAGCCCTCCCAGCTAAGCCACTGCTCACCAGTTGGACAGGTCAACAATTGGCTTTAAAAACTTTTTTTAAAGCTCTTGTATTATGGCTATGACCTCTAAAGCATCTTACCTAGCTGGCTTATGAGAAATGGCTTTTGGGACTGTCAATAGTCTTCACAAAAAATGTGCTTAAAACCTCTTGGATGTATCAAAGATGCTGCTTCTACCCTGTCAGTACTTCAGTTATTCTACCACAATTACACTCTTTGTCAAGATGAAAGTCTTGGTTGTCTTAGTTCATAATCCATAAGGAATCAAAATTTGACTGACTGCTCTAGTATTCTCTAGATCCTCCACATTTTTTCACTGTAAAGGTAATTTATGTGCTTGTTTTTCTCTTATCCCTTGGGATATAATTAATGAAAAATTGCAGATAGCCACAAATAGTTGAGAAATCACTCCAGTGAATTCCTTAGGCACTCTAGACCAAGCCTGAGGTTCACTGAGTCTTTTAACTAGGAAGCAGAAAACTTACTCTGTCCTTTCATTGGCCTGCACACCCATGCTCTTATTAAAATCCACCTCATTAAGCATTAATCACAATTAACTGTTTGGTGAAGAGGCATTGAGTGACCCTGGCTGCTTTACCCTTTATTTCCTCTCTTCCTTTGGTTTTCCTCTTTTCACTATTCCTAATACAGAGAACCCACTATTTATCTTTTAGACCCTTTTCAAGAAAGCACTCAGAACTCATCTCACAAATTAAGACCAACAAGACTGAGACTCAGGTAACTGGGAAGTTCTAATTTTAATCTAATAAAACCTTTTTTTGAGACATGTCCCAAATGAGCACACACTCACTCGCTCTCAGGGTACAGGTAAATACCAGCCCTGGATCAGCTCATTCAGGTAGATTCCAGATGAAGAGCAGTTCATCAGCTACCAAATATAATTCCCCTCACACAGAACCCACTGCAGAAAGCCCAAAAGAGACATTTGCACTGTGCATCAAATGTCAATCTAACCCACACCTTCTAATTAAGAAGTCAAAGCTCAGGCTTAACCATTCCCTTCTCCACACTTCGAAACACACCGTGTTCTCTAGAATCAGTGATGAGTGATTTCTACCACACATCTGTAGGGAGTGAAAACGTAGTTCAACTGCTACTTCATAGGTAAGGGTTTTTTAAGTCCTTTGCCTTCTAGGATCATTATTGACATTTTTTTTCCGATACTCAATTACTACCATAGGGCTTCTCACTGGCACCCAGCTCTCTATTCATAAATTGTCGAGTACCTACTTAAACATTAAAAAAAAACCCCACAACATAAATTATAAATTTAATGAAAAAATTCTAAATCATTTAACATTGGCAAGCATCTGGAAATTAGTCTACATATGTTTGTCAAAAAAATAGAGACACAAGATTTTACTGACTGCAAGGGAGGTGTCAATAGTTATGTATGGAAAAAAATTCCCTTCCTTCCTTCCTTCCTTCCTTCCTTCCTTCCTTCCTTCCTTCCTTCCTTCCTTCCTTCCTTCCTTCCTTCCTTCCCGTTGCAGATTCAGTGCCCTTTGGAACCCAGCAGGATGCCAACAGCATCTGTCCCATACTTACAGCTCCCTCTCTGAACTTTGTAATCAATACTCCACATTCTGTGCCCGTTCAAATGGAGAACCCCAAACAGCAACTCTTCTTCACAGAGAATGGTTGTACCACCAGATCCTGCAGAGGAGGTTAAAAGGCTCTGAATTGGGTCTCATTTGAAATATGAATGTACTCAAAGATTGCTCTTCCACTCTTCACTCTTGAAGTAGCTTTTAAAGGGGGAAAAAAACCCACACTACTAGGTAAGAATACATAAATTCAAACAGTTTTGATAGATTTTATCATACTACCATATATTTAGAAATTCTTTAGCAATTATTATTGTGCAGTCATGGATACAAGCACTTCAGTTTCTTCAGGAGGTCTCATTTTGCTTCAATTTGTGCCTCACTCTTTCCCAATTCTGCCATGCTTAACAAGCAGTAATTACTATGCTACAGGAGAATTATGTTTGAAACCTTTATTCTAGTAACATGAAGTTTGATTTAGCATTCCAGAACCAGAAAACAACCTCAAAATGAAGAAAAAAAATTAGGTAGGACATGAAAATTTTGCACCAGTAAATAGTAAGTGAACGCAAAGTGTTATGAGAAGTCTTAAGAGAAGCTCCTGTGCAATGAAATGCAGTGTTATATTAGGCTATATAGTGCATATACCTGCACTGCCCCTGAATCATGGCACAAAGGCCTGGGTGGCAGCACAGCTACGTCAGTACCATGCCATGCCTGTGCTACTTATCCCAACCCAAACCATCACACCCAACAGCAGTTAATGCAGCTGTATTTCTCCTGGGACCAAGCTACCTCAAAAACTACATTGTGACATGTAGACGTATACAGGGCAGTGGAAAAAGTGCAGTTTGAATGGATTAACTGTGCCATTTTTCAATTAAGTGACTTAATGGATGCAGCACTTCAAATCTGTTCCCATGGCAATGTGGAAACAGCAGTGGAAATACAGGCAGTTTCCTCTTAGGTTCGCAGTACAAGGAGGAGAACAAAAACCTTTTCTCCATTTGAATGAACAAAAGCAGAAGCATTTTCCAGTGCAAACATGTAAAGCCAAAATCTTTCCCATGTCCTGACCACAGTAAAATTCATGAATAAACAGAAAAGACTTGCCAACAAGGTCAAAAAGCTTGGGTTTTGCTTTGTCAGACCAACAGGGGTTAGGACTGATTCACAGAGAACATCCTGCTTCCATTCCTCCTGAGCTAAAAGTCAAAGCACTGTTGGAAGAAGAGTCCCAGATGTTCTTCCAAGAGAGTGAAAAAGGGAGAGACAGCCTGCAAAGGTAGCCTCAGCTCTGCGGGTTAGTCATCATTTTCCATTGAGTTTGGAAACAGCTAGTGCAGCAGAGGGAGTAAAGAGATGCACCACTCCAACAGTCATCGCTCAGAAGACCTTCCATCCTGAGGTCAAACAAAATGCAGGCAGCTATCCTATGGCTGATATTGAAAACCCAGCAAATTCCAAGCCAAACAAAATCCAAACCAATAGTTGTCACCTCTGCTGCCTGAGTCTGAACCCTTCCAGTGCTCCCAAACAGAAAATACCTCTTCAGCTGGTAACCTCATTAACCGAGGGGATTTCCTCTGGAAAAAAAAAAATATATTCCCCTCACCACATTGTCCTGCTGCCTTGAATCATCTCAATATAGTCCGACAATCTTTGGAAAGGTTGCTTTTAAGGCAGGCCCCTCGATCAGGTGCTGAGAAAGCAACAAGACGGCATCATTGCACCGTGACTGCCGTGAATGCCACGGCTCAGCTTGGCCAGCTGTCCAGGTACCCATCTCATTGTATAGCCTGCTATTAATGTTTGTGCTCCAGTTCTACCTGAAACGGCCAGTCAGCAGCAAGAACTCCATTTGGCTAGACTTACATCTGCCTACAGCTGTCTCATGCACACACGGGGCACCCTGCAGAACGACAGGCTGTCTGTCCTGCTTACAATGAGCTAAGCTAGCAGGGAATCCTTTTGCAAACTTTCTAAGCTCCAACACCTGGAAAACTAATGCAAAAATTACCTTGCTAAAGTACTCGCAGCAGCAGTGGTAAGTTTGTAGGAAGATTCCTTAACTGCTTCAAATGGAAGTGCAGATCCTGAATTTAATTAGAAACCTGACCAAGGAACACATTTTATATCATTTTCCGTAAGGTAATACAGAGATTCAAAAGGAAACAGAAGAAGTGTCAGAATAGGCATCCTGACTTTTAATGCTATGAAAAATATTGTTATCATGCCACACAGCCTCCATCACCTATTGTGTATCTTCAGAAGCCTACATCATGTTACCCTGCTTCTCTTGTAGAGTCCAGGTAACCAGTTTCCTTTTATTTTTCCGAATGGATTTATCATTAAGAGCATAATTTAGGCCTTGTTGCAACCCTCATTTCAGCTCTATAGACAGCAGTAAATCTGGACCAAAGCATAGCTTAAATCTGAAAAAGGAAAGTGAGAGCAGAGATTTCTGAATGCAGCCCCCAGTACAATTATCATTCTAATTAAATTGTTTGTCCACTTCATTGGAAAGTCCTTGGTCTGCCTTCCTTATTTTCTTCTCCTGAGCATTAGCCATGGAGCACAAAATGCAATAATACACATCCTTCCAACGAGCACAGATGTGTCACTGTGCCCTGAAACCCAGGACACTGCTTGGGCATCTCCTTCCACCTCACACCGCATGACACTACACACCAATGGGCTCCAACAGAGGAGATGCAGGTCTCCTGCTACCCTGCCTTTTAATTAAATCATAAACAGGATTAAATGGAACTTAATTTAATTCCATGGGAAACTCACACCCACTCCATGGGAGTGCATCACTTGCTAGCAGTCAGCCCTGTATGGACGTCTCTTTTTATTAACAAACACTCCTCCATCCCAGACTGTTTGTGTGTCTGTCTCCTTGTCGCTCTCAACATGTGGCTTTTCTAATCTCTTGCCCATAAACCCTCAAAAATCCTTCATTGGGGTGTTCTGAAAGAATGAGCACTGGATGTCTTTGCACATGTAAGCTGCAATATATTCAAACATTCACAATACTTTCTTGAATTTAACCTGATGAATGAATTGGGTATTTTTTTGTTAATATTAATGAGACAATTATTTTCTTTACAAAGGACACAGAGGTATGTTCTCTTTGCTGACTGTAGTGTGACAGCCCATGCTCCTTGGCCACAAGGAACAGCCTCCATGCCCACTGTGAACCCCGAGTGATGAGAATTCAGGGTGTTCACTTTTGCAGTAGTTTTCTAACTGTATGAGAGGAACGTGGTTTGGAGACACAGTGTATTTGGTTTCTCAGATATTCTCACTAATACCTTATGCCACTGCATCCCTGGTGTAACGTTAGCTGAGTCAGTGGAACTTAGCTGGCCCAGTTATGATTTATATATATGCCATACAGACTACTGCAGTAATTTCAGAACAAGAATATCACAGTGACCTTGCCATGCCTTCTGTTCTCTGTTGTTTTTAGCAGTTTTAATGAATACATCTTTCTTGAGCAAAGGATCAAGATGTGGTCCCTTAGATTACCCACACAGATGATGGCTTCTAAACTCATTTCAAAATCACAGCGAACAGATTTAAGGGTCATTATGAACAATTCAGAGACAGTGCCTGCCCGAAGCCTGATTATGCTCCCAGACATCATTTTTTTCAGACATGGGGAAATCTGTTAAAGTAAATCTCCAATTAGGATGCTTGTGTTCTTTTAAATTAATGTTTCATTTCAATTTTGTTTCCTAGTTCTCCCTGTCATTTCCTGAGGAATACATGTGCTGAAATCATTCCTTTGATGAAGCACAGACAAGAAGCTTAGTGTGCTTTGATGTGGAAAAGGAAAACGGGCCCTCTTTGTTTCTATGAAACCAGCTTGCAAATCAAGGAATGATCATGATCGCTGCAGTTAATCAGGGTAAGCCCAAATTTTTTTCATTCAATAAAGCAAGCTGGAGGAAAAAGCTTATTCAGAGTTTGAACAAGCAAGTGAAGATGAGACCTTCCATAACTACTCACGTTTTCATTCTCCTTTTTCTCCAAAGCATCATAAAACAGCGAACTGGGAAACCACACCATGTTTGAAGAGGGAACTCCAAGGGACAAAGCCATGCCAGCTCAATGTCAGAGCTACACACCCCTAGCATAGCTCTCCATTCACGTATAACCCTTGTGTCTCTTAACCAGTGAGTAGCAGGACTGAATCACAGTGAGAAGTCCATCTTTGGCTGCATTTGTTATTCTCACTTCCCCATACCCACCAATGACAAAAGGAAATGACTGAGGCCATCCAGAGCATTTGTACTTGACATATGCCACCTATACAGCCAGAGATCAGACTTTGACTACAGATGTAATATGGTTACCCATGGGTGTAAAGGTACTTTGGTTTGTGAACAGAAGTGCAACTGTACAAGCACAATCTTCCTCTCTAAATAAATATATCTTGATTTCTACTTTTAGCAAAACCCGAGGAAAGGCTCAATATTGACCCAGCAAAGTCCAGAACAAAAGTATTTTTGATGTCAGTGTAAGAAGGGTGAAGTATACCCTCTGCTGATGGAGAAGACACCCTGCTATTGCAAACTGGAAAAGTGAATCTTTCAAATGACATTAACGTGCTGAAAACTGGAACAAACTAACCTGTCTTGCTAACCTATAGCTGAAGGAGGCAGTTGCTTTAAGCTTTGTACTTTTTGACCTTGCTGCATCTAGGAACATTAGCAATAATATCATTTTGCTTTATCTGCTTTTCATATACAGCATGATGCTTCAAAGTGAAAGTCACATTAAAAATGGATTAGAATAGATTAGATTAGATTAGATTAGATTAGATTAGATTAGATTAGATTAGATTAGATTAGATTAGATGTGCTAAATGCCTACTGTAAAGTGCAGCATGTCTTCAAGTCCTGGGGACTTCTGTGAGGAAGGGTGGCACTGAGCACGTCGGTTATGACGGGCATGTCTCCTCTCACTGTTTCAGTACCTCCCCCTGTGAATTCTCTATCAGTCAAAGGTGCCACTTCTCCTGTAGTTATTATGTGCTAGACCATATATAACACATAAAACATTTATTCCTCACATGCCTTGTTCAGTACAAACTACACTTATTTTTGGGATCAGAAATAGGGAGTTCTGAGAAGTGTTCTGGCTCCTTTGTACTGACTGCATGCAGCACAGAGAAAGCTGCTACTGCACTTTATGCTACTATGAAATTTTTGATATTTTTTTGGAGTAAGTTTCCTCCAGGTCAGTTCTATATACAAAGTAGGCTGAGTATTAATAATGTTAAAAAAAAATGCACGTTAATCAACCAATTAATGTTTTTCAGACACTCTTAGTCAGCAGAAGGTGTCATAATGAATATCATCATCCTCATTCCATGAGCCACCTGCAGCTCATCATGAAGCTACAAAGTAAACTCTTCAAAGAGAAACTAACAATCTTTAGATCCAAGAATATAGAAAGAATGAAAGGAAAAACCATGTTCCCTCCATTGTGAGTCAGCTGCCCTGCAAAAGAGAAACCAGGAGCAGTTACATTTGGGGAGCTGTCATGTTCCTACTTTTATATGCTTTTCTATTTCTTTGATCTAAAAAGTCTCAGCCACTGGGGGCTAAACCAATCCAGGAGATTTACATGGCTTCTCCGTTCGCTCTTGAGTACTTAACACATTTTCTACTGCAGGCACTTCTTAACAATTCATTTTAATTTCAATCTGGAAAACCCAGACACTGTGATAGCAGACACGAGCAGGGGAGGCTGCCTCTCAAACCCCCACTGACCTCTTGATTAAGAAACTGAGATTCTGTTCCTGGCTGTGCCATGTGTGGAGTGATTTTGGAGCTGGGTTCTTCACACTTACACAAGTGTATACCTTTTTTTTTACACTGTTTTGTTTCTGAAAAAGGTTCAAATTAGTAAAACTGCACTCTGATCAGCCAGACTTTCTTTCAGAAGACAATTCCCTTTCTGAGAGGATGTGTCACTACCTCTAGCCAAAGCCAGATACACTGTGATTGTAACACCCACAAGGATATGGAGACCTGCAGAGAGAGAGAGCTTACACCACTAACAGTGGGCTAAAGCCTCAGCTCCTTGCCTCACGTTAAATGATACTTTCTGGAGCAAGAGGGTAGTAGGTGCTGTTGGCAGCCTTAGAGCAAACTCAACAACGCAGCCGTAACCTGTTGTTCCTTGTGAGGCAACCCATGAAGGGGACCTTAAATCTCAGAGAATCCAATGAATAACATTCCTGTGACAATCATTTACCTGCTGGTAGATGCACAGTGCAGAGCTGCAGGAAGGGAGGGTGTTAGCAGGAGTAAATTTAAGTGTATGTGCTGTAGAAACATAAAGCCTGCATTTTACCTATCTGGAATCAGAAAATCCTTGCAATATACCAGAAGACAAACTTCTGAGAGTGACAAATGAGTTCTGATACACATTTTAGCTGCCATTTCCCTGCCTCCTACATGTACACAGAGACCCCTAGCTGCCATTCGGCTTAGGACAAGCATTTGCCTGAGAATAACAATATAATTTTAATTGACTAGTCGGGTTTCCTTTTTAGCAACCACAATATGAAGCTGGAAGACTGTGTAACACACTGCCCTATACAGAATACCTGGCAAGGTCTGACAGTTTTCCAGTGGCATGTTTGTCAATCACCTACGTTTTTTTCTACTGAAACTTCTTAACGGAAGGGTAGTTAAAACATTGATTATTACTTACAGAAGTAATCAGAGCAGTCTGTCTCTGAGCAGTATGATATCCAGCTCAAACCCTGGGAAAACCGATGTATCATCAGGCATCATTTGATTCTTATAAGAAACGCACTGGGAATTCCTTAAAAGTCAGTTACTCAACCTTTTATCCTTAGACAGAGTGCTGGCTCCCCATTGCTTTCAAGCTACTCAGCTCACAGACAGACCCAAAGATGGGATGCACGTAGCTCTGGAAGCAGAACAGGAACAGATCTGACACTGCCTGCACAAGTCACACTGCAGAACAGTTGTAGGCACAGCTGCCCTCAGAGCCAGCCTCCTGCACATCCAGCCTACCTGTGCTGGAGTCTAACTTCACATTCCAGATGCCTGCTACAATGCCAGATGTGCCCAGGCATACAGGTCCCCACATGTTCTGGCCACACGCCTCCTGGAGGCTGCCCCGAGGCCAGACACAATAAATGACAGATGTGGCAAGAGCAGGCACAAGCTGGGACAGGTCTCTTCTGGGGGCAGTTTACTTGTGCCCTTGTTGCTGCTTAAGAAGGTGTTCAGACCTCATGGTACCGCTACCGTGATTCCTCCTTTTCTCTGTGCTTTTGGAACAGCATTTCTTGTTGCTCCTCTTCTCCTCCCTTGTTTCAAACAGGTACTGTTACTGACTCAGCACGGGCCCTGCTTGCCCTTTTGCTTTCACTGGTAAACTGATTTGTGTGACCCTCAAGAAACACATGATCCCACGGAAGTGATATGCGCTTCCTTATTTCCCTGGCTAAAACAAATAAACCGTTTTAAATCACTTAGAGCTCCATAGGATCAGCATGTTCAGTAGGAGAACTGTTTACATCAGCTCACTTAACACAGTAATGAGCTTTTGGCCAGGTGATAGGTTATGTTGAACCTTACTGGATCAATGTGAAGGGCAAAAAGCTCAGCATATTTGAGCACTCCATCCTCTAAATATACACAGCAAGATGCCAAGATGGCACACATAGACTCTACACAGGAAATTCAAACTAATTCTAGATCATTATATTTCCTTTCCTGTTTTCTCTCACTTATGCTCAAGATATCAGGATTTTAGGAAATAAAACTCCCCAAGAAAATGCTGAGACCTCATTGCATCTCGTTTACAAAACTTCTGCCACTTCAGTTAAATTAAATCCATTTCACTAGCAAAGTATTTTTTGGAGAAGATCAATACAATAATCAGCTGAAGCCCCAGTTCTGAATGTAAATATTGATGAGCAAAGCTCTTAAGCAAAATATGCTGAAAAATATGTACAAAAAGCAAATCAGACTGTGTCACTGAAGTGGAAGATACACAGATGCCAGACAGCAGAATGGAAGACTACAGTCCTGTTGCTGTTCCTCACATATGATCATACTCCTTTTATTGGCCTTAATTTAAGGCAAAATGTCCATATCAAAGCAAGTTCATACATGTCCCCCACAGGATACAAGCTCCATAAGGATGTCAGGAGCACCTGGACAAAGGCAGTGATCAGCTGCTCCACATTCACCCCAGTACCTGGATCACCTGTGGTAAGTGAGAAGGAGCTCTCTGGACAACATGCCCTTCCAAGACACAGAGCTGTGTACCACACTGCAACATACTGACTCCTATATGGAGATAACTGGGCAAGCAGGAAAAGAAGAGCAATGCCCAAGAGCTGTGCTGGATTCTTCCCCATCACTCTAGTTCAGGTAAGGAGAACATCTGCCTCTCACAAGTCATCTCTGAGCTAATCCTAAATGAACTAGTGCTGGGACCTGAAGAGCTGCAGCTGGTTTCTGCTTTGCTGAGCCCAGCTGAGGGCATCAGCACCCTCTCCTTGCAGCCACAGCCTCCAGCTGCCTGCCCAGTAACACTGTACAGAAACCAGCCAGGCTGTGGAGAGGTGCCAACCCACTCCAGCTCCTATGTATCTCATAGGTGTCTCCAATGCAGCCTTGCCATATGTCACTTCACCAAAGTATTTAGAAGCACATTACAGTCCAGCACCAAAGGGCACCAACCTGGACACTGTGGCTGGGAAACGCTCTCTTGAGAACATAAGAGGCAAATCCAGAGGGAAGGCTGACTCACTGGCTTCACCTGCATCCCAAAATCATCTTTTTGACCCAGGCTTTGTTTATACAACACTTCAGGCTGAAAAACAACCCTATCCATTGATCCCTAATAAAGGTTTCTAACTCTGTCAGTAAGCCATCAGCTAACTCTTCCCTCTGCTCATTGAAAAGAAATTAATTCACTACATTCAGAGAAGTCCCACTAGGGACAATGGTAAGATGCATTTTCATTTCAAAGGAGATAGACATATTTGTCTTCCTGAACTTTAGAGTATCATGAGGGGGATTTCCTCTCAGGTCTGCCAGTCATTAACAAGAAGTCACTCATCTGACACAACTGTCTATAAAAGAGATGGCTCATGAAAGTGCCCATGTCTCTGAAAAGAAAGCATTTTGAGATCTGGGAATGAAAAGTGCTATGGCACAAAAGTGGATATGCAGGACAGTGGTTATTCATCATTCTTTCTTTTAATAAGACAGCTTTCCAGACCTCTAAGTCATTTCTGAAACTAGCTTCAACAGTTTTAATTATTATCTACAGCATGGCATTATTGCTTTTCTTGCTAACAATATATATTTTTTAAGTATCTCCTAGAACCACCTTTAAATGTGTGATTGAGGCATATGTCAGAACACCTATTGAAACAAAGCATTTCTTAGTTTCAGTCCAGCCTCAAAAAAATGCTCTCATCAGATTGGATGATGAGTGAGCTGGCATGTTTAGGCTAATACATAACCATGCAACTTTGGAAAAGCATGTGAACTGATATACAAGGATTAAAGGGCTGTGAGACAGCACATTTCCACTTGCAGTTAACAGAGGGAGCTTTAGAACTCTCATAAATTCTTTAATGTGGAAGTTAAGTATAAAAATCACATGTAAGTAGAGTGACATGAGGTCTTGGGAAGCAGGTGACAGTTGCTAGAAATTCATTGTAAAGAGTATGAATTTTGACCTTCCTTTTACAACCAACCAAGTTATCAGCAAAGGCCAAGTATTTGCCATTCTACTTTTTCCTGCTTTAGGCTACAAATATTAATGTTATCTCAGTATGCATTCTGAATTCATGCACTTCATTAGGAATAACTAGGCAGGCAAACATGAAATAAGCACTTTAAAGACTTTACAGAATTTTTCACACTGAGGAAGAATGCTCGGGAAATTTAGAGAGCTCATTTACAGTGGATATACAATCATTTAGGTTAGAAAAGACATTTAATATCATCAAGTCCAACTGTAAACCTAAACCTAACACTACAAAGTCCACCAACTCCTCACAGCAGAATTCTCAAGTTTTAGTATTGTTGAACATCCCCTGAACACTGCTAACAGTAACCTTAACTGTAAACACCTATAGCATGAATTCTGAACAGCCAAGCACTTTAAAAAAAACTCAGTATCAAGCTCTCCTGTCTTTGCTGCATCAGTAGGTTTTACTACGCCTTACTGCTAATGAGCCTATGCTGTTGCCAGAATTTTTCCTATTTCTAACACACATAAAACTATTCTTTATTTTTTCCTAATTCCACTAGATTTTTCTTTAACACCTCTGCTTGTCTTTGTCAACCTCGTGCACCTCAGACATTCCAGTTTACCTTAATTGCTATACATTTCCCTTCTAGTCCCAAAGTTTCACATAACTGCACATACATAATACATGAGCTCTGAAGTAAGGGTCACTCCATAAACACACCTGATCTGTAGAATATCAATATTTATTTGAAGAAACGTTTTTTAAAAACAAAGATTACAATTATTTATGCCACTGCAAGTATTCAGTGTCACACTGATAACTCCCGTGGAACCAGACACAGCTCATCTAAGCCCAGGGATGCAAACAGGTATTTTGTCCTCATCAGCGCTGGCAGACTGATGCCCACAGGCCCTCTTCTCCTCACCATCTGGAGGACCCCCATGGAACCCCCCCCATGGACCCCCAACAGCAACCCGCACTGCCCATCACCGTGGTGTGTGTGTCCCCCAGCATCCACAATCCCCGCCCTCTCAGCACCCACGGTGTGTCCTCTCCCAGCACCCACGGTCCCCCCCTCTCTCCTGGGAGCAGCGGCTGCCGCGAGGCCGGTGCATTCCCGGTGCGTTCCCGGTGCATTCCCGGTGCGTTCCCGGTGCATTCCCGGTGCGTTCCCGGTGCATTCCCGGTACGCTCCCGGTGCATTCCCGGTGCGTTCCCGGCGCGCTCGCGGCGCGTTCCCGGCCTTTTGCTGCCCCCTGGCGGGCAGCGGCAGCCACGCCACGGCCGGCCCAGCCCCGGCCCCCCCTTGTTCGTTCGGGGGATGTGGGGGGTTGTCCTTCCACAGCTCTGAAAGAACCGGCTCAGCCCGGGCCGATCTCGCCTCTGCAGGTTGGCTCGATGTGTCTGTGAGCAGGGTGCGCAGAGCTGAAGCAGGTGACAGAAGAGACGCCACGGGGCCTATCCAGCTGTGAGAACGGCACTGAAATCGCTCAGATACCAACAAAGCAACGATGAATCTCTCCCTTATCCTTTGTCTAGATTATTTAACAAGTGAAGGATGGGCACTACAGGCTATTTTTCACCCAGCCACCCCTTTTCTCATGCATGCAAATCAGCACACAGGGGATTTTAGGCCCATTTTTCATTTAGAAGGGAGATAGAAGAGCATAAATTTGTCTCGGTCCTTCACGGTTCTCCTGTTCACAACCAGTCATAATTTTCATTTACTGTTTGTGCTATCCTTTAAAACTGATCACACTTTGCTTTCGGAGCTTTCCATTCCACTGTCCTCTGATACTGCAATGGCAGCAGTTCAGTAAAGAACTGTGAGGAACAGGACAGTGGCACCCTCCTGCTGCCCCACACCCCGGCACCCCACCTAAGCCAACATCAGTGCCCGTGGTGGCAGGGTAAGGGAAAAGAGCTTTGACATCCTTATTACCTATAGGTGTGTACACCAGACCACAGAAGTAAAGAATTGTCCTAACCACTGAAAGAATAGGGAAGAAATGTAATAATCTACTACTCTGGGGTTGGTATTGAAAGGGTTAAAGTAACTGAAACCAATAAAGGTGACAAATTTATTAATAACGCCATCAAAACACTAAGAAATTTCTACTGGTTTCTGACTGAGTATTTTTATTTTATTAAAATAGAACTGCTCCAGAATACTTCCCCCACTCCCCAGACTATCCCCATCTCTATTATTTCAGATCAGCTTGACCCAGTAGGAAACCACCACAGCACTGCCAACATGCCAGTCTCCAGGACTGGAATTATAGGAATCAACAGAGTAATTTTTTGTACTCACTAGTTACTCCTTTTGACCCACTAGAATTAAAAGCACAGATCAGGGCTGAAATGAAGGATTTTGTGACATTCAAAATAATTTTTTTAAAAAAAGAAAGAAGAAAAAAAACCCAAACCATATTACCTACAAGAAAAAATCCAGTGCTATGCAGGTGCACAAGAGAAAAGCGACAAACAAGTTATTTTCAACATTTTAGAAAAAATAAGAATGGGTTAAAGTAAGATGTTTTTTCCCGTGCATCTCACTGGAGAAGAGGGATTTGGAACAAAGTGAATGTTCTCTGGAAAGATTTTTAAAAGGCATTTTCTGTCAAAAGAGAGGTTTGATGTGTTCCATCTTCTATTGCTGCTATTCCTGTATGCACACACACAGGAAGGGCTTGGAGAAATTGTGTCAAAACAGCGATGCCAGAACAAAAGAAGGGCTCTCTGCAGAGAATGTAAATAGCATCTGCAGTGTTAGATAAGTCTCTTATCTACACCTAGTACTTACTGGTGCTTCCACTATGGAGCAACTGGTCAATCACCCTGGAAGGTGGTATGATATCACTATGTGAGATGCAGTGATCAACCGCAGTTCAATGACTCAGCTGAGGTTTCCAGTTAGAAGTGAAAAGAGAGTTGAACACAGAGGTGATGAGAGTCCCTTTAGCAAAGTCTGTGTTCATTTTTGGCACTTCACTGGAGGAATCTTTCAAATTATCAGAACAAGCTTATGAAGAGTCACCAGACTCATATGGCTGGCCCAGCTGGTTGTGTTTCACTGTGAAGTGTGTTGCTCATTTTAGGGCTGTAGTTACCACTGCTGTACAAATTTTGTACCCTTCGTACTGTTGTGGAAATTCTTAACACTAAAAAAAATGGATACAGAAGTGCTGCAACAGAAGTACAATACAGGTGCTAGGAACAAAGAGACATATTCAATGTGAGCTTCCATGTGTTAGAATCCTGTACATCTTGTCATAAAACCAACAGCAAAGTCTGGAGTGCCGTGCTGATTTCCCAGCCAGAGGAAGGGGCAGTCAGTGTGAAGGCAGCATGGGATCCAGGGGGGAAGTGATTGTTTCCAGTGTCAGATTTGCCAAATAATAGGTAATCTCTGAAACTTCATCTGAAAGGAATAACCAAGAGTTGAGCTAGATCCCACTCAGAGCATCCCAGTAGTTGACCATAAGGAACAGCATGCATCACAATGTTTACTTCTTGCAATTCCATACAGAAAAAATAAGTAGAGACCTGTATTCTTAACAGAGCTTTTTGACTTATTTTGCCCACAGTGCCCTAGCTGCATCTCAGCTCTCTGCATACTTGAAGAGTACAGTGTGTCCCAAAGTCAGCATGCTCCTGGAGACAGAGGACAAAGAGAATTCAAAAACTGGAGTACCCATTAAAATGAGGCACCTCAGTGACAGCCTTTAAGAGGTGCACACACCCTTGCTGGAGCAGGGAGGACAATCTTTGTCACAGGCTTTAGACACTTCACAATTCTTTAGCACAGCCTGCAAAAAGAGAGACAATAATCTGTCCCTAGGGATTGACTATAGTTCACTTGCACTTCACAGCTCCTTTGCAGAAAAAATCTTAGGAAAGTTGCAGTCCACTAAAGTTATTTCTAAGTTTTGCTACGGCTAGAAAAAAATCCCCTTTTTGGCAATACTTCTGTACTGGGATGACCCCTTTCTGCTGGATGATCAGGCTTACCCATGAGAATAGGCTGGAAGGAGGGGAACCCTGCAGCTACATATAATAAAAGAGTTTGCAGTTAAGGCCTCAGCTTGATTTGGAAAACTATGCTTTTTTGGTTTTTTTTTAAATGCAAAACCACTTTCAAGATGTCACCCAGAAAGGTTTTTCTGCTGCAGAATGATTGCACAGAGACCTATCTTAGAACTGATTCATTAGGTAGGAAACCTAGGCCAGCTAACCTCTCTCTAGAGTATCATCAATCCTTACACTTCATTTAGCTGGAAGAAAAAAAGATATGATGAGAAAAAGGTTTCAGAATAACTGAGAAACCCTAAAATCATCATACAGAGGCTAAAAGGTGTCTCACATGATTTTAAATGAGTTACTGGGGTTGATCCTGCTAAGAGCTAAACATTCAAATCTAAGAACTACAGTTTTACTGTCTAGAAGTGAACAGGAGCTACTGCTCTTACACCTGCATCTTTCTAGGTAGGGAGCCAACAGCTCCAAGATTCTCTTAGAACTCCTTAACCTTGGCTGGAGACTCCTGAGAGTGAGGAAGTTCCTTTCAAAAGCAGCAAAGCATTCTGGGGACAGAAAGCTCTTCAGGCATTGATGTGGCTTCATAACGTTTCTATTGAATCACAACAGCAAGAGAGACAAGGGGTGTTAGACTGACAGTGTGAGGAAAGTCACCCCCAGAGTGCCTGCTGAGAGCTCTAAGGCTGAGCTCCAGAGACAGGTAGGCAGCTGGTAAGAGGCACCAAGTGGCAGCAGGGGGATTGTGACTAATGCAACAGTCAGCACGTACAGCAGCTCCAGCTCTCCAGATAACAGTGAAAATCTCTTTAGAAAGCACAGAGGTACTGAGCACTGGAATGAGAATGTTTGTGCTGATGAGATGACTCCACAACAGCTGCCTCCATTCAAAAACTGTCCATTTTTAATAGGCACAAGCAATACTCACCTGGCATGATTTGTGTTCTCCTCTTCTGTTTTTCAGTACAAGCTACAAATAGCTAAAAGCAATCAGCTTTTCTTTGAACTGGAAGAGAACAGAGTGGCTCATAGATGCAGAAGCAACTGCAAGGTATTTAAAGCAATGACAGACTTTGATCTGAGACCACTTCCTGACTAATACTGCAGAGACACTAACACATTATCATCAAACACAGAGGTGTGCTGAAAAGTGTGTGTGATGGAGCTTCCAATCACAACACCTTTTGTGTAATCATGCCAGCAAACCCTAGTGCTATTCTAGAGATAGACTTTAAATGTAGGGAACACAGACTAATGATATATGCTTGGTATAAAGAGAAGCTAGATCAAAGCTGGGCATCAAAGCTGAAGGTGTTTCATGATTGGAGGGAGGAAATATCAGCACAGCCTGAACAGTGGAGAATTTTGAGTTATGTCCTACTCTGAAGCTAGACAGGCCATAAGTACTTCTGGTGAGAGGAGGTAAAATGGAGTTTCTTGCCACAGAAGAAAACTGTTAAAAATACCCTTTCCAAATGAGTGTTTGACAAAGCTCCCAGAAGCCCATCAATGCAGCAGGACTGGACACAATTGAGGCCCACAGAGGTCATGACCAAACCTGGACTTGGATGAGAAGAGCTTGCTATTCTCCATGCTTGTTTTCTTATTAGAGAGTTGACAGAGTGATGTCATCTAAACTTACAGGGAAGCAGTAAGTGCAGAACTTAACATCTGTGGAGAATTTTTCACCTTGCAGGACATCATTTCATAGCACTTGAGTTAAGCAAAAATTTCTGAATTATTTGCTAAAAGCTTTCTTATTGTTTAGCATTTCCAATATTCCATAGAAAGTATCTGTATTCAAATAGCTATAGCTTGACTATTGAAATCAACATTTTTGGGGTGGAAAAACATTACAAAGGCATGAATGTTCATCCAGCTCCAGGTCAGTCAGGTAGCTGTTAAGACCTTTACAGAGGAGGAATTCTCAAACTGCCATAAATGTTTTTGAAAAGCTCTCCTTCAGCACTCCTCTGTTGCCTTTCTCAGCAATCCAGGAAACATGTCCAAACCATGTGTATGTGCAGTATTTATAAATGACTGATGCTGAATTGAGAAAGACTCTAGAAGACTTGTCTGAAAAGCTCACAGAGTCCCAAAGACAAGAAAGGGTGAGTGTGACTGACATGGCAAGTTTGTTTAGTATTCTAAGCAGGAATTGGGCTTCATTCTTCTGAATTGCTTGTCTAATCTGATAGCCTTTTATGAAATTGGAATGAGCTGCCCAGGGAGGTGGTGGAGTCCCCGTCCCTGGAGGTGTTTGGGAGTCGCGTGGATGTGGTGCTGGGGGACGTGGTTTGGGGACACTGGCAGTGTGGGCTTGGTGGCTGGACTTGATGATCTTGAAGGTCTCTTCCAGCCAAGTCATTCTATGATTCTATGACGTGCACTGTCCAGCATTCATTTACTCTGAAGCAGCAACTGCTTGACCTGTCCCTGCAGATCACAACTCATCCTCCCCACACAAGGCAATGCCAGTGCAGCAGGATGCAGGATGGTTTGCTCTGACAGATAATCTTTGATTCACAGCACTTCTCAGCCCTTTATTACCAGACAAAAGAGCAAATAGGAAAATCTGTAGGAATTCTATTGTCTCTATTGATTGTTGCAGGTAAGAGCTACAGGAGTCCAGAAACCGGCACTCCTTCAGTGCAGCTCAGTGCATGGCTGGCAGCTCACATTCTGCAAGGGATGCTCCACTTGAGGACATGAGCTCTTTGCTTTGAATCAGCACTAGTTATAGAGGTGCTGATCCTCTGGGTGCACCTTCCCCAGAAGCTATTGAGGGAAGTACCTATGGGATGTTTTCCTTCCATCAGGGTAGCATGGAGCACCAATTAGACCATTAGCCTAACACAAGAAGTTGAGGTTCCATTACCTGTGTAATCACAAGCCCTTGTATGCTCTTTTACAATTCCTCCAGTTCCTCAGCAGTTTGGTTCCTCTACTGGAAAATATCACTCCTGTGGTAAAAGAGGTGTTTACCCAGAACATATGCATGTTGGAATAGAAATGGGTGAGCCAGACATGCAGTGTCAGGAGTGATAACCCTCCGACATCAATTTCTGCATAATAAAGCCTGTTGTTACTTTTCCTCTTGGATTTTACCAGCAAGAAAAGCTTTCTGCTACATCCAGCACTTCTCAGTATTGCATGTAAAATAGGTCACCTGGCAGTGAAATGAGCACCCCTTGCCTGGCATCCCCTCCTTCACTGCTGTGGCATCCAGCCCTGTCTGCAGACACTGCCCAGTGAACAGCTGCAGGTGGATATGGCTTAGTAAAGAGCTGGTTCTCCCTCAGCTTTCTCCCCCTGCACTGCTGTGTTCTGGTATCATGGTGAGACATCAACAGGCCTTTTTTAAGACAGTCATGTCTGCTGCAGTGTGTCACCAGTAGCCCTAGTCGAACTAGCTTCAATTTCTGAATCATATTTGCTGTCCAACTCCAGCTCCACATACATTCCAGAACAGACTAGCAAGGCAAAGCCAGGGCAGCCTTCTTGGCTGGCTCTAATGCCACAGTCACAATGGCACCAAAGCTATAAGGCTTGGCCTGGCCACTACCTGTGTATATTTGTTTCAACATGCTAGGTGAAAAAGATGTTAAAAAGTGCCAGATACTTGGTAGAAAAATTTGGGAGATTATTTCAGAGCTTCTCTTGTTATCTAGTGCACTCAAGATGTGAGTTTGGTTCTGGTGCACTGAAATAGGTATAATACGTATTTGATTTTTTAAGTAGGGGAAATTTACTCTTCCAATAATTTGAAAGTATATGAATGAAAAGCAATTGGGAATCCTTCTCTCCTCAGCAGGAAAAGTTTACAGAAACATTGCTGCTCATCCTTTCTCCCATTCACAAGTGGTTTCTAAAATAGATTTTCCTTCCCATAAACTATCTGAATCTTTAATGAAAGTTGTTTTAACAGAAGGCAGCACTTTCATTCATGCAGTGCAGGGAGATCATCAACCCAGGACACCTTAGCTACATGCTCCAAATAAATGCCACCATCCCACTTCAGAAAACTGAAAACAAAACCAGAGATCAAATGCTTGTCTGTTTGACTGCTCACAATCAAATGGCTACTGCCCCACAACATTTAAGATTTTCTACTCCAGCACACACACACAAAACACAGTTTTTGCTATTATAGAACAGAAAGCTTCCAAATACAATATGTAAGAGCTTATGCAGAAACAAAATCTTCCTACCAGTATGGACAGACCTAAAGGACTACAAATAAAGACAGAACTTCTGTTCTTGAGCTAAAGAATTCACCTGGAAAGTCCAGCTTGTCTCTTGCTCTGAATTTGTCTGGCCACTTCAAAAAGAGCAGCTGACAGAAAAATCTCAATCCTGTAAGAAACTGCCAATTCTGGAGCACATTCTGTGTGTTTCCAATCCCACATGTTGCAATTATGAGTGAAACACACATCATAAGCTTATATACACATTAAAGTTCTAGAGGTTTGCTTCATAATGACCACGTTCCATTCTCTTTCATGATAAGTAGCATTTTTCTTTTAATTTACTTTAATTAATATCCTTTAGCTAAGTTTTAATTTGCCTGTATATTATGACCATTGGGCAGATGATTCATAAAGTGATAGAGCATTTCAAAAACTCCTTAATCAGTAGTTTGCATTCTTAATTATTTTGAAGCGTCTACATTTGTCAAAACCCACAGTGCATTATCTCCATTTATATTATGCCTGGAGGTTTCAGTGAAGAGTTCAGAGTAAGTGAATGAAGTTTTGATAGAGCCTGAGATGTGACTTTGACCTTCTCCTTTGCTTTCTTTGTAGTTTTACTTTTCACACATACAGCTGTCTAAAGAAACATGGAACTGGCAAGATGCCCATGGATTGAACTGCTGCAGATAACCCTAGGTAGTTAGAAGTGTAATTGTATAGAATCTATATGTACCTTATACATACCTTAAGTAAAGTGTGATATTTTAGTCTACAGAAGAGGGATTTTACCATCTCGAATGAAAAATTACAATATAGAACAGCTTACTCAACAATCAGAAATGCAAAATACCTTTTTGCAAGCAATAATTTGCTGAATGTCTAGGGTTTTGTACTGAGCAAACGCTTGTAGGACTGAGCAAAGAGCACAACAGAAGAATCAGTTCTCAGTACTGTACACATACTTTACATTAAACAATCATTAGATAAAAAACAAACAAGCCTCAGAGCAGAGTCTAGAAACAGGAGCTTCCCATTCCAGCCAAGCACTTTGAACACTAGACATCACAATGGTTTTCATCTCTGTTTGATCTCCTTTTGGCACCAGGAATAATGCACAGTTTTTAAATGCACTTTTTAAACACGGAAAATCACACTGGGCATGAGATTTCTCCCTCCATTTATAGCCTAATGCTGAGAGAATCCTAGGTGAAAAATAAATGGTTAATTGCAGCCATACAGGTCACTGGTAGCTATATTTGGGAGCAGGCTGTGCTCTTCACATCATCAGATGTCTTCAGAGGCCATAACCTCCCTACACACGGTGCAGTATCTCAGACTGGGGTACCACTTGACATTTCTTATGGGCTACTTAAAGTCTCTGCATTCAGCAGATCTATGAGATACCACAGAATCATGGAATCATCTTAGTTGGAAGAGACTTCTAGATCAAATCCAACTGTAAAGCCAGCACTCCCAAGTCACCACAAGACCATGTCCCTCACAGAATCACAGGGGTTGGAAGGGACCTAGAAGATCATCTAGTCCAACCCCCCTGCCAGAGCAGCACCACATCTACATGTCTTTTAAATACCTTCAGGTCTGGGGACTCCACCACATCGCTGAGCAGCCTGTCCCAGGGCCTGACAACCCTTTGGAGGAAGAATTTTTTCCTAACGTCCTATCTAAATCTCAAGTCCAAAGATCATTTAGGCCTAGTAATTAAGTAGAGCTTTTCTTCTGTTTTCAGTAGGGATGCTCACATTTGTTAGAATAAGAGTAGGGCATTTCCTGAGAGTGAAGCATTTACCATATCCTAGGAATTACTAGAATTTGGACAATAACAACAAAACTGAAACTAAAGGGGTAAATAGTCTCCATTCAAAAATACTTTTAAAATCACCAGTACTTGTTCCTATAATTTGGCAGCAATAGCCTATGACCCAGGGAAAACAAAACAAAACAAACCAACCAACTAAACTACAAACAAACAAAGACAAAGAACCAAACCCCCATGCTAAGTGTAATTTTAAAAGGAGCAAGTGAGGTGACAGAACTGACATTGTGTAAGACTTTAGAACCTTTACTGTAGCGTGAGTAAATCTAGGACAGAGAGGTGAATGAAAACTGTGATAAAATGCCACATGGTTTTATCAAGCTAGACTGTGGCAGTCTATACTGTTTCTCTTCAGTAACATAACTGTTTTTTTAGAGAAGCTCAATGTATTGCAACTAATCTCCATAGTCTTAAACCAATTGCTGTCACTCCCTCGAGGGAGATTAATTATTGAAGTGGAAAAAGTAGAGATTAAAAGAATAGCTATTAGGTAGGTAAGAAGAAGATATATCTGTTTAGTCTTTCTGAAATCACTGTTAGTCCCAGTTCTGCTTAGTAATTTAATAAAAATATTGGTCCAAGTCTCTTTGACTTGCTCAAGTCATGGCCCAAGAAGGTGCAGGTAACACAGAGCAGGAGCTAATGTCTACTACTGAGAACAAGCTTTTATGCAAAAGGAATTGCACAGCCTTGTGGTGCAGAGTCACAGAGACAGAATTTCCCACTGCAAAGGCCTGCATTTATAAGCAGGTGTTTTGGTGCTGGAGTCTGGGCTTTACTATGTCAAGGTGATGGTAAAGAAAAAAAGCAAAATCTGTATAGTTAATGGTAAGATAACTATATGGTGCCAAATCAGTTACCTCCAGGAATCACCAGGGCAGTTCATGAATAACTCACTGATGTTTATTTACTCCTAGAAAAGAGTCAAAATACACATGAAGTTGCTGAGGGTTTAAGATCTCAGCCCTATACCTGTTCAAGTGCAAAAGGGATAAAAAATATCAAATTGAAAGTTTGAGACCTGTTTGGTTTATAGTTTGGAAATAGGATTAGTCATAGATTCATAGATTCATAGATATTAGGGGTTGGAAGGGAGCTAGAAGATCATCTAGTCCAACCCCCCTGCCCGA
>JAOEGS010006388.1:0-12831 GCA_025447755.1 Corythornis vintsioides | reverse complement strand
AATGGGGTGAGAGCTGGAGCTGTGAGCGATGGCTCTGCACCCCCCCCCCACCATGAGCCCCCCTCCTTGGGGGGCTCTTGGAGCCCCCCCCCCCCACACACACAGGTCCAGCCCCCCAGAAAAAAACCCTAAATAAAACTGGTTACGCCTCAGCACCCCACCTTAGGTCCTCCTGGGGGGGCCCCCACAACAACAATGCCCTGGTAGAGCCTTTCTGGGGGGGTCACTGGGGCTGCAGCTGCAGGAGGGGACATCTGGGGGGTCCCCCAAACCACCTGGGTTTGCCCTCGACCCATGACACCCCCCACTCCACTGCTGCCGGCTCCTGGGGTGACAGGTTCTCCCCACCCTGCCCCTGAGGGACCCGTGCCCAGCCCTGGTGGCATCAATCCCCCTGCCCACATGGTGCCCCCCACTTGGCCAATTTCCCACTCTCACCTTCTCCCGGCTGAAGGACGAGTCCAACCTCCTCTTCTTGCTGCTGCCCCCCTGCCACAGCTGGCACCTGCTCCTGGTCCTTGGGGTGACCTCACCTGCCTCCTCCAACGCCATCCTCCTGAGAAAGCCCCAGAAAGGTGGGAACTGGGGTTGTGGGGTGCCAGGAGGAAGCCCCAAAGGTCACCAGACGGGGAGGAGGCGACTGCTCCTCTCTCTTTGGCACTTTTGAGGCCACCTGGGGACCCCATGCCTGGTTCATGGCAGAACTGGGGGTACCACAGCACACCCAGGAGGGGGTGAGGGCGCTGGGGCAGCTCAGGGGCTCTCTGCAGCCTGCAGGTGCCCACAGGAGGGTTGGGAACAGGCTGGGCTCTGTGGTGCCAGGACACAGGCACCAGCTCAAGCTGCCCATGGACTGGCATCCCTCAGTTTAAAGCCATGAGGGTCCCCCACAATGGGCCAGGGATCATGGGTAGGAAACCTCATCCTTGGAGATGCTCAGGGCTCTACCAGGCTCTCAGTGATCCTGGAGCAGAAGAGGGGGCATGGAGACGGCACTGAGGTAGGGCACCACACGACCTTAACCACCCCAAATCACCCCTCCCACTGTCCCCTCCAAGGAAGCCCCCTCACCTGGCCACAAGCCCTGCCCCGGAGAGTCACAGTGGCCACAAAACCTTCTGCCCTCCAGCCCCCAGGGGTGGGCAGATGCTCCTCGAGGTGCCTCAGAAGCACAAGAGCAACCTCTGGCATCAGGACTTCAAGAGCAAGAGGTGCCAAAGGGGGGGGGAAGAGGCTTCCAGAAGGCAGGGTGAGGGTGCCAGAGCCTGACCCCCCTCCCCAAGCCCTGCTGCTCAGGGATGCCAGGGGAGTGTGGCTGGGGCTGGTCACCAGCAGGACCTTTGGGGGGTTTTGGGGGGAAGACAAACACCTTTTGCCAGCTCAGTGGTGTAAGTGGAAATCCACCCCCTATCCACGTTCATACAGAGCAGGATCAAAGGGCTGATTCCAGAAGAACCTCCCCAAAAAGAGGTGTATTTTGGGAACACAGACCTGCAAGACAAGAGCAGCAGAAGTTCAGAGGCCACCCTGGCACCACTGGTCCCAGAGAGGCCCTGGCAGGCACCTGGGCTGTCCAAGCCAAGCTCCTCATCACCTCCTTCCCCACCTTCCACAGACTGGGGTTGATCCCCTGAGGAAACCCAACAGCAACTCCCCGTAACCATGGAAATCAGGCAGCTTTTCCCACCGTCCTCCTCTGTCTCCAGCTGCCTGCTCTGAACACATCCCCGCAGCAGAGGGTGCTTCCATCCGTGCTGGAGCTGTGGCCACCAGCCATCTTCTGCTCTCCTGGAGCCCCCAGAGCTTCTCCTGCAAGCAGAGCCCTCCCTGGAGGTGATGCTCCTGAGGCTCCTGGAGCAGCTCATCCTCTGGCTCTGCTCCATGGCTCTCTCTGGGAGCAGCAAGAAGTTTCTCCATGGAGCAGAGCGAGAGCTGGGACTGAGCCAGGGGTGGGACAGCACCTGCAGGAGGTGACCCCGTGGTCCTGTCTTGCTTTGCTCCAGCCCACCACCAGGCAGACAGCTTGAGCAGGCTTCCAGCACTGTGTCCCACAGCCAGGAACCCTCTGCTACCTCTCCAGCCTGGTCCCAAGCTCTCCAGCACCTCAGGAGTTAATCAGCATCTCTCTGAGCTCCCACAGGGATGAAGTGGAGGAGCTCCCTGGGAACAGCCTGACACAGCACAGTGTCTGCTGGGTGGGTGGTGTGAGACACGGGTGCTGGGCACCCTGGGGAGTGGCTGGGAGGTTCTGTGGGGAGCTCATCCCCACCTCTCCAGCCCAGACGTGCCCTTTGGGCCCCGTTGCCACCCAACAGCCTCACCCTGGCAGGGTTGTCTCCACCTCGGGGGGCACAACACGGAGTCACCACACCCTGATGCAGCAGCAGAGGAACAAAGAGATGCTGAGAAGCACCAGCCCCCACCCAGCAAACCCCTGCCTGGGTGCTGCTGATCCTCCCAGTGGAAACACAGCAAAAACCAGTCAACCCCAGACAGCACCACCACCTAACACCAGTGCCAACCACCATCCAGCCACCCGCTGGCACACCAGAGCTGCTGTTGCTCGGGTACACACCACCCACCAAGAGCTCCTTTAGGATCTTTTATCCACCACGTGGGGGAAAAAAAAAAAATCATCTTAAGTGAAAATTCTGGAAGAGCATTCACTCAACAACCCCCCAGCAAGGCGAGAGAAATGGAACTGGCACAGATCTGCTCACCTGGGGTTCAGAAGAACACAAACCCACCTTCCAAAGCTCTAGGATCCGAAATCCCTGGTAGCAAAAATTTATTTTCATGACCGAAGACAAGGAGAAATTTTATAAACGTATTCTAGCAACCAAGAAAACAGTAAATTTTCCATTCCTGGGACAACCACCCGGGAGCAAAACCATCCCAGAGAGGCTCTGCCACGTGCCAGCAGGACACCCGGGAGCACCAGACCACGTGCACATCCCCCGTCCTTCCTTCTTCCCGACCCCACAGATGCCAGGGGGAAGTCTCTTGGCTTTTTTTTTTTTTGCAGGCCCATCCAAAGCCATCCTCCGAGTGACTAGTGTCCAATGGTAAAAGGAGAAAAAATAAAGCAGCACACTCATTTCAAAGCCCAACAAAGACATCAAACATTTGTTAAGATTCTCCCAAAAAATAAGTGGTTCCAATTCATTTTTTCTCCCCGCGTGCCCGTCAGCGCATCAGCAGGCTGTGCTTTGGTCCATCCACCCTCTCCAGCTTCTCAAAGTGCTTCCTGGCGTTGCGGATGTTGATCAGCGTGGCTGCAGAAGCTGGGGGCAGCCCCAGGGGCAAGGGAAAAATAAAACACAAGAGAGAAAAGCACCAGTTAGCAGGAATCCGAGGTGCCCGGCCCACGGAAGCCAAGTGGTTTCAGCATGGGCACCACTGCTGGAACACGGGGAGGGCTGGGCTGTTTGCTGGGCACAGGGCAACACCAGGGCACGTGCTGCCCTTCAGTGACACGATGGAGGGTTGGGCACAGAGCCTCAAGTGCAACAAGGGCAAGTGTCAGGTGCTGCACCTGGCAAAGAATGACCCCCTGTGCCAGTTCAGCTGGGAGGCAGCTCTGCAGAGAGGGAGCTGCCTCTGGGAGCGAGCCAGGGATGCCCCTTCGTGGCCAAAAAAGCCAATGGGCTCCAGGAGTGCATGAAGAGTGTGGCCAGCAGGGTGAGGGAGGTTCTCCTCCCCTCTGCTCTGCTCCACTGAGGCCACTTCTGGAGTGTTGTGTCCAGTTTTGGGCCCTCAAGTCAGGTCAGTGGTGCCCAGGGACAGGACAAGGGGCACTGGGCATCAACTGGAACCCAGGAGGAGAAAGTTCTTTGGTGTGAGGGTGTCAGAGCCTGGCCCAGGCTGCCCAGAGAGGTTGTGGAGTCTCCTCTGGAGAGATCCCAAATCCCCCTGGACACTGCACTGCTGGGCCCTGCTCTGGGTGCCCCTGCTGGATAGGACAAGGGGTGGCACCTGATGGTCCCCAGAGGTCCCTTCTGACCCCCCCACCATGTTCTCCAGAGTCTGAGTGAGCTGCACTCACTCTGCTCACAGGAGCAGCTGCTCCTCAGGCACAACACCTCAGTTGGTAATTCAGTCCCAGGGCTTCCCTGGGTTTTTACTGGGAACCCTTGGCAAAGAGGCCACCAGGAGCTGCTAAGGCCCTGAAAGCCCAGGAGGAGCAGGTCTGGCCAGAGCTGCACAAAGAGTTAAGTGGTCACAGGGTGCCCGCCCGGGGCTGGTACCGCTGGCTGCAGCTCCTGCTTTAAGCTAAATAGAAGCTGCTATAATTAGAGTCCCTGGGCCACCAGGACAGATCAGGCAACAGGAATGAAAACTCCAAGAGGATCCAGCTCTGCTTCCCCTCCAAAAAATCACGGGGGCTGCCAGATCAGAACAGCCCAAAATAGGTTATTAGCCACGACCTGCTGAACGAGGTCACATCTGTTCCAGCAGCTCCCTGCTGCTGCCACCATCCTCTGCCCAGCAGCAACCCACAGCTCCTGCCCACCTTCCCCACCCTCTGCTCACACAGGGCAGGCAGATCCCTCCCTGGCTTTCCCCTGCCACCAGTTTGGACGCTTTGCCTTCATTTTCCAAGGGAAAGAAGCAGCAGTTTAAAGCGGGCTCCCTGGGGCTTCGTGTCCCTGCAAAGCCAGGCCTGAGGGTTCTCTTGGCTTCAACTTACGTATGGAAGGGTCTGACATGACCACCATCACGTATGTGTTTGATGTGAAGATGTCAATGAAAGCAGCAAAGTTAGAGTTCCTGACCTCCATGCTCTGGAAAGAAGCTGCCAGCTTACTGAGGAGGGGGAAAAAGGAACAAAAACAAACCACAGAGAAAGAGAAAAGAAGAGCAAATGAAGGCAAACTGGGAAGTTGCTCAAACAGCTTTTGCACCCACGCAGCCAACAACCCTCCAGTTGCTGGTAACAAGGAAGGGTTTGAGTCCCCACTTGGGAAGCAGCACTGGGGGCAGCTCTAAGTATGTTTTTAAAGGAAAAAAAAACCCCTCTGCAGCCTGTTGTGGCTCCCAGCACTCGCAGGGACAAGCAACAGGCTGTGGAACCCAGAGGCTGTTCAAACACCAAGCTACTCCACAGCAACCTTTCCACTTTTCCACCCAAAATGTGGGTCCATGAGCCTCTTCCCTCCCCCAGCCAGCCCTGCAGTAGCAGGGGCTGAGGCAAAACTCCCTCCCCCAGCACTGGTGACTGTCACTGATTTGCTCTGTTCAGTCACAGGCCTAGGACTAACTGGAGGAGCCTCTGTGTTTCTGGATGAAGCCCCAGTACCTGCTGAGGCACCTTCCCCACCTCACCTGCAACTCAGCTTGAATTGTTTGATGATGTTGCTGATTTTCTCAAACCTGTGGACATCCCTCTGCTCTTTGCATTGATAGTGGGAAATGACCTGGAGGGCAGAGAGAGAGCAGGGTTAGGAATTTCAGCACAGGCCTCTTGGGCTCAACAGAGACTGGGGAAATGTGGGACCAGGGCAGGGGCTCCCTTTGCCTTTTGCCAACTGCATCTCAGAAACTACTGGCACATTTGAAGTCTGAATCTTTCAACTTTACAGTGGTTTAAATCTTGATCCAAGGAAAAAGAAAGCAAAAGGAGAGGAAAAGGGGGAAATAAAAGCAAGCCCATCACCAGAGGGAAGGGAAACAGACACTTGAGAGATACTGGAACAGCTTTTCCTTCCTAAATCTGTCATGCTGCAGATTCCCAAGGAGAGAACCTAAGAAATTCCCTCAGATTTTAGGGAGGAAGGGTTGGCTGGGTTTCCCCCCCCCTTGAGCCCCTTAATGCACTTGGTGCTTTTTCAAGCTGCCCAGTCATTCACCCCAGCACAGGTTTAGCCAGATTCAAGGGCCACATTCCTACCAAAGCCTTCACTCTTGGCGAGTTCTGTCCTCAGCTACCCAGGCAGATTTTCTTGTTACTGTGCTTTGAACACAGTTTCAGAGCAGGATTTCACTTCAGGAGAAAGAAAAAGTCCCAGGGGAAGTTTCAATACATGAAAAAAAGGAAGAAAGGCTTTTGCAAAGCCACCACTGACTGAAAAGAAGCCTAGAGTTTTTGTAGTGAAGATTGTTCTTTTTCAGTAAAAATAAAATGTGTTTATGATAGAAGTACTGCTCCATTCCCCCAGGGTGGGACTATTTATCTACAAAAGGTCCAACAGCAGAACTCACCAGGGTGTTTACTTCTGAGAGCCTAAGAACTGAGTCCTGGCTCCTTTCCCTCCATCACTCCCAAACCAGACATGTGGCCATCAAGGAAAACCCTCAAACATTCCAACCTGTTCCTTCAGGTGAGGAAAGGTTTTGGTGCAAAGGCTGAGGAGACCCATCCAGAAACCAGGAGTATGGAGGGAGAAGCAGCAAAGGTGGTTTTCAGCAACCCATTTCAGCTGGGAGCAGAGGGATTGAGGGGTTTGGATAAGAAGCCATGATCCAAACTGCTCATGATCCCCTGTCCACGCCCAAGGTATGGAAAGCAGACACAAACCCCATCAGAAATCCTGGCCAGTGAAAGCACCATGGCCTGGGGGAACTGGGAAGGCTCATTTGAAGCTCAAGAAGCTTCTTGGCCAGTGCAGAAAGGACCAAAAATGTCCCTTGGCTCACAGCAGAATGGGGATCTGGAACCTGCCCAGGGCTGGGGAGAGGGAAATGCCAACTGAGCACTCAGCTGCTGGAAGTGGAAGCTTGGGAAGCTCCCATGGAGTGCCAGCAGCTCTCTTTGGCCACTCTCAGGGCAGAGCTGATGTATTCACCAGGAACGTGGCTCTCTCAAACAGAAGCACTTCATCTGCCTCGATGATCTGAGCAAAGTTCCTCAGGTTCATTTCCAGCTGCTGCACGTTGGGGATCAGCTGGTAGACTATGCTGGACCAAGCCTGTCAAGGAAGGGAGACACAGGGTAAGGGCAGTGTTGGGGTTTCTCTGCCTTGTGCTCAGCACATGCTGGGTGTGACAGCCTAAAAGACTGAGGAGCTTCTCCCACCTTCCTGCCCAGGTAGAGTGGAGACCACCAGTACTACCCCAGAGCTGAGCAAACTCTTCACTACAACAAGTTCTTCCCCATATCAGCCACAGAGAAACTATTAAACAGGCTAAAATCATCTTGATTTGGAGCTGGCAATGATTCCATCTACTGCTCCCAGAGAAGACTGCTCAAGTTTTCAGATCTCAATCCTGAGCATGGACAACGTGCAGATGGACACTCACCAGCTCATCACTGATCCAAAGAAAAAGTTCCATCTAACCCAACATGTGAGGATCCAGCCCAAAAGGGACTGGGGATGCTGTGACAGGCAGCAGACTCTAAGCTCAGCCCCACTGCCCCATGGCCCTCAGCACCACAGCTCCATGGGGAGCTTGGAAACCCCTCCAGGGGTCACAGGGAGTCCACCCCTGCTCTGGGACATCCCTGGAGGGGAAGAAATTGTTCCTCAGCTCCATCCTAAACCTCCCCTGGGGCAACTTGAGGCCAGTTCCTTTTGTCCTATCACTTGTCATTTGGGAGAGGAGGCCAAGCCCCACATTGTCTGCTGAAGACAGGGGAATTTGCTGCAGGTTTAGGTGGTTTTCTCAGGATGGGGAAATCTGTCAGAGTCCCAAGTCCAAAGAGACAGCCAAACCATCCTGACCTTCAGACAAGAGCCCAGCTGGCAACCCTGAGGATGCTTTGCTCTCAGTGTAGCCCAGGGAGCCCCCACCACCCCCACATCAGGCAGACAGCAAAAAAATCCCCACCCAGCCTGGGAGGGGTTTTGCTTCCTCTGATCAAGAGCAGGGTGCTCAGGGGCTGTTTAGCCCCCAGCAGCAGTTGAACTGATCACTAACGAGCCATCAAACCATCCCCGGAGGGGGGGAGGAGGGTGGAGAGCTGTACAAACCTTGTAGAGAGTTTCATCCCAGATGGAGGTCCTAAAGCAAACACATTCCAAGGGCCGGGAGAGGCGCTTCAAGTCTTCCTCACGCTCCTTAAAAATCTGGGATCAACAAAAAGGAGATGAGCAGCTGAGTGGAACCTCTGCTGCAGCAGGTGGGGCTGCCACACAGCACCTCCAGCATTGACAGCTCCCAGGCAAAAAGCTCCACCACAGGACAGTTGAGGTTCCTCAGTAGGAGAAGCTCCAAGGTGTGGATTTAAAGGTTATTTTTTTGGTTATGCTCTAGACCAGTCTGTGCTGGGCTGAAAGCAACAGCTAAAGAGAAACCAGCCATCAGCACCACCACCTCCAGGGAGTGAGCAGCATGGTTAAGGTCACTGGATTTCTTCCAGTTGTGCCTTCCTTCTGGGACCAAGGTCTGCTGCAGGCACCAGAATCAGTGCTCTAAGAGCTAAAATCCACTCCACCCCATTAGCTCTGGTCTCCGGGGGGTGATACAGCAGAGATGGTGACAACATCCACCTCAGCACAGGCAGAGCAGCCTTGGGGTCTGGTGCAGGCACCAGAATCAGTGCTCTAAGAGCTAAAATCCACTCCACCCCATTAGCTCTGGTCTCCGGGGGGTGATACAGCAGAGGTGGGGACAACATCCACCTCAGCTCAGGCAGAGAGGCCCTGGACAGCCCCCAGGAACCCTCCGAGCAGCAGCTCCGCCGGGGCCGCGCGGGGACCAGAGAGGGTTTCTGTGACAACCTGTGACCTCCTCACCAGATCCCGCTGATCCTCCTGCACCAGGTCCATCTTGTGCACCAGGCAGAAGATCTTGGCGTCGGGGGAGTTCTGCAGGATGGCCTCCAGGCAGGACTGGTAGTAGTGCATGTCCTTCTCCAGCTCGCGGCTCTCCACGTCGAAGACGTAGATCAGAACCTCCACGTTGCGGAAGATGTTGTCCCGCTGGCTGGTGAAGTAGTTCTCCATGAAGGTGTCCTGCCTGGGGAGGGGACAAAGCAAGGGAGACTCCAGCCAGAGCCACCAGGTCTCACGGAGCACTGCCAGGAGATGCCTCCTGCCAGAGGGGAAGGTTTGCATGAGAGCTGCACAGCTCTGCTCAGGCTCCTTCCAGGAGCAGCTGCTCCCAGGAGCCACGGGATCCCTGGTGACCTTCAGCATCCCTTCTGGATCAAGCTGGGGACAGTTCCCAAGCCAGCACCACCTCAGGGGAAAGTCCAGGTGAAGGGCACATGGTTTTGCCAGCAGAAAGCAGCAAGGGCAGGGTGGACCCACACTCCACAGCTTTTAGAGGGATAACTCGGGAGTCTCTTCCACCCACAAGCCCAAGATGTGGCACCTGCTCTTCCCAGGGCTCTCCCACCTGCCCCAGACACCAGCAGCCTCCTCGTGCCCCTCTGCCTTGGTACCTCCCCAGCACCAACCCCACGCTGGTTTCAGGAGCAACCCAACAAGCAGCACTTACCCTCCACAGTCCCAGAGGTTTAACACCAGGTTTCCTAGGAATCTAACATGGGAGTGCTCCACGTCAACTGGGAAGAGACAACAGGAGTTTACTGGCTGTACCACACCCCCAGATCAGAGCTGCCCCCCCAGGCAGCTGTTCCTTGCCCCAGCATCTGTCCAACCCCAGCTAAACAGGCTGGTGGATATCAGGCTGGAGCTGAAGTCACTCCAGGACAAAGGAGCTATTCCAGGCTCCCTGCTCTACCCAGGACACTGTTCTCCTGAGCAGCAGGTTGTTCTCCCTCAACACCTTCTCAGATCTTGTGTGTTCTTGGATCTTTGTGGTGCTTTAAGAGCAAGGTGAGCTCCAGTGCACTCTGCAAGACCATTAGGTCAGCAACACAGAATGGAAACACTTCATGAACAGGCCAAATTCAGGGTCCAGATAAAACCTAGAGCAGCCTGTGAGGCTCAGTCATCATGGAAATTCCATGAGGAGCTCCCTGACAGCTCCCAGCCCATGTCAGGGGAATCACCCATTGCTTTTTCAGGTCAGTGGCACCAGTTAAGCCCAGTCCATCGCCCTGCTAAGTGACATGTACTGGGGATCAGCTGGCCAACAGCACAAGGGCTTCTCCACCAAGGAGGACCACAAGGAGGCCTCTGCTGACAGCTGTAGGTGCAAAAGCTGCTTCTCCATCCCAAAGAGGGAGTTAAGGCCAAAAGCTCCTCAGCAAAGCAGCAAAACCAGAGCTGGCACTGCCCTCCCTCCCACTCCAGCTCCACACCCGAGCCCAGCAGGTGTGGCACTGCCAGGACCAGCAGCCACCCGCCCGCTCCTGAGGGTGGAGAGGCAGGGAATGCTGGAGGAGCAGCCTCAGCCCCCCCCAAAGGGGGTTTGGGCCCCCCAGGAACCCAACAAGAGGAGTCTTACTGGTGGCTCCCAGGCGCCGCGTGTCCCTGGCGATGTAGTTGGCAAAGATGATGGACCTCATGCTGGTCTTCCCAGACCCGCTCTTACCCATCAGCAGCACCTGGCACAGGGAGAACACCCACCCCAGGAGAGGATGAGCTGCCACAGAGCACTGCACCCTGCAGGGTTAGCCAGCAGAGCCCAGGCAGCTCAGGGGGAAAGCAGGAGGGCAGCACCCCCACAGTGCCACCACTGGCAATGTTTCCATCACCTTTGGTTTCCTACATCCCCCTCCACCCCGGGGGATTCTCTGCCCTTTTCCTCCCCCATTCCTTCACCCCCAAAGGAAGCCTGGCCACAGGCCAAGGCTTGATGGTTCTAAGAGGAGTGGTTTTCATCTCCTGGGTGGCAATACCACCTTGCCCACTCAGCACTGGTGTTTTCCACCCATTACTTCACTCCTGAGCATATTCTGTTCCTTCTCGGGTTTTCTCTTGTTAGAAGTGAAATCCAAGTTACATTTCAGCTGCTAGGAGACCAGCAATAAGGGAAGAGCAGGTGGGTCAGCCCAGCTGAGGTGCCCTAGGCTGGCACACAGGCCACACACTGGGCTCCAGAGCCCCCTTGGCAGATCCTCGGGCCAAAGGATGGTGGCCAAGCACAAAGGGATGACTGGTAGGGGAGGAGATGGCCACACAAGGCAGGATCCTACCCTGGGATCTAAAATTAACCCCACCCAACTGCAACAGCAAAAACAGAGCAGTCACCAACCCAGCTGCCAGACGAGTTCCAGGCACCAACTCAGCCCCTGGCAGCAGCTCTGCCAACCCCTGGAGGAAGGAGCAGCCAGCCCGGGTCTGCCCACCCAGCTCCCTCCAGCCAACAGCCACCAGAGCCTGGGGTGACCCACACTGTGGGAGACACACTCCTCCTGGGGGTGACTGAACTCCCTTCCCAATCAGGGGCTGGCCACACACCTCTGGGATTTAGGGATAGCTCCCAGGCCGGGAGCAGACCCCCGGAAAGCAGCGTTGTCTCACCCCTGAGCCCCAGGCAAGGCAGGGAGGGAACATCAACAGCTCTTCTTTCACCTCCCCTGCAGAAACTCGATAGGGCTCCAAGGCACAGCCCGACAGGAGAACCCAATTCCCAATGTTTTAGACCTCGGAGGCTTTTCAAGGGGGGGGTGGGGGGGTGTCAGATGCCAGCAGAGAAACCAACCCTGGCACAGCTCAGAGCAGCAGCTGCATTCCCTACGCAGCCACCTCCACAGCCTGGTGCCAGAGCTCACCCCTGGGTGTTCAGCAGCAGAGCTGCTCCTTCCCTGCACGTCCAGCTTCACCCTCCCAGGAGCCCCAGGGGTTCCTCACAGCAGCCTGGGCAGCGCTGGAGCAATCCCTCTGCCCTCCCGCTGGTAGAGGAGGGTTTTGCAACACGCAGGGCTCTGGGGGGAGGCCTCCCCGCTGCCACCCCCCTCGCTCCCGCAGCGATCAAACCCCAACTCCCCGCACTTCGGCGGCCGCGGGAGGGGGACCCGCCAGCCCAGGAACGCGGCGAGGGAGGGATGCACCGCCCAGGGACGGGGGAGGAAAAACCCGACCGCAAAGGATTCTCCCGTGGGTCCTCACCTTTTTCTTCATGGCTGTGCTTGGCATCACCCACCTACGGGGAGAAAACCACCTTCTGACATCGCTCTGCCGTCCTCCCCTCAACGCCCGAGGGCCACCCGCAACAGCACCGCACACAAGGGGAAGCGCTCCCGGTACCGACACAGCTCCCCCGACCTCCCCCCTGGACAGCTCCGGCTCCGGGGGAAAGAAACTTGGGGCAGCCCGCTGCTGGAAACCCCTGGAACACGCCCAGCCCCGCTGTACACCCCTCCCGGCGAGACGCGGCCCCCACAGGCCTCAAGCGCTGGAAGGCAGCGCGGGGACACCCCGCAGAGCGCCCGCACCGCTCGGACACCCCCCGCACCCCGCACCGAGCCACCCATGACCGCGGCGACACGCGCTCCCACGCCCCGCACCGATCACCCACCACCGAGACCCGCCCCCCCCGACCTGGGACCCGGGGCCTCCGCCCGCCCGGACTCCGCTTCCCCACCCCGGGCTGCCCCCGACCCCACCGGGCCCTCCCCGTCAACCGGCTCGGCCAGCGCCGCCGGGCCTGGCCTGGCCTGGCCGCCCACCCCTCCCCGCTACCTCTAGCCGCGAGAGGAGCCTCCTGGGCCGGCTGGGCAGTGGCCGCGGGCGGAGCGGCGGCAGCGGAGGGTCCCCGCCGGCCTTGCCCACCCCGCCGGCGGGCGGACGAACGGACGGACGGCAGCGGCGGAGCTCAGCGGGACCCAAACGCCGGCTTCCCCCCCTCCCCACCCCGCAGGGCTCCCGGGGTAGGCCTCAAAGCCGCGGCCTGGCGTGATCCCGCCGCCCCGCCGGGGTCTCTCCCGCTTCGGGACCCCCCCCCCAGAGCAGACCCGTCCCGCCCCCCCCCCCCCCCCCCCCCCCAGCCCCCCCCCCCCGACCCCGCGCCCCGCGGCCGCCCCCCGGCCCGCGGGGG